>JACCGJ010001298.1:12117-36936 GCA_013407085.1 Atriophallophorus winterbourni | reverse complement strand
CTATCTATCTATCTATCTATTTTTCTATCTATCTATCTATCTATCTATCTATCTATCTATCTATCTATCTATCTATCTATCTATCCATCGATCTATCTATCTATCTATCTATCTATCTAACTAACTGTCTGGCTATCTATCTGTTTTTCTCTCTCTCTCTCTCTGTATATATATATATATGGAGTTATCGTATATATTAATCGCTGCAATTGTTTTCATAAGAAATTTTCAGTTAGGTTGTTCATTAAGAGCATGTATATTCTATATTTTTGTATGCTATCGCGTGGGGTAAAATAAGTAACAAGTTACGATTATTTCTCTACTATTTCCGAATTGGAATTCTCCGCCTATTAGCCGACCAATCACAACGCAGATGCCAATCGACCGAGAACCTCAACTTTACCGTCAGCTGATCAATCGTCTGTTCCGAACAGGATGGATAACATTGACAAGCAGCGACCAGAAACGGTAAAATTAACAGACATGTCAAAGTGGCGAAACTGATTGAACAACTGTCGCGATTTTTCCCAGCTTACAACCACTACTTTGAACTTCGGAAGTTGAAATTAGTGATGAAAGCAAACATTGTGATTTGTATGAAATCAATAAAATGTTGAAATGTAATTTTAAGGAAGGAAAATTCATCAAAATTGGTGTATTTTCTCAAAATTGATTTGTATTTAACCGGTAATGGGAAGCTTGCGGTTTGATATATTGCAAAGAATGAATATGTTCTTGTGTACTTTTACACTCAGTTATTGGTTATTCGCCTCATTCTGTTCATATCAAGCATGAATTAACACCGCAAGCGCATATCGATTACAGACCTACCAGCTTTTTAGATGACTAAACAGTCTGATTGGGGAGGAACAATAACTCCCAAAGCGATTGGCAGTTCTCAAGCGATTGTACGCAGGAGATACACGCTGAGAGAAATATAAACGTTCAGCAGCTGATTGAAGTATCTGCTATGGATCAGGTTGCGATGCCTTCAAAGTGAGTGATCAAGGGCAAGTTCTTCACAACGCGTTTGTTTAATGTCAAGAGCATTCTTATCTCATTTTCCTAAAGTCTTTGTACATCAGGTGCGGCCTGACAACTTCCTGATCTTCGGGTATATGAAACTTTCAATTCTGTTCACATGAGCCAGCCACGGCAAGGGGAGCGGTTGTAGTAGGGTGAACATGTTTAGGGTGCACTTGAGCATTCTTTATTTTGCCTAACCAAGATATGTTCAAGATACGGCGGGTGGTCCTTAAGTGAATAATATTCAGAATCCCGTCGTATCTTAGATGATTGGTCCAATTTTTACGACACTTCATATGGGCTATAGACACGAGAGTTTAAACGGGATAAGATTGTAGCTGTTCTGCCACGCCACTTATCAATCTTAGTGTCAAGAGAAAGATTATCCGTAATTATTGAACCCAGATATGTGAAGTAACGTACTCATTCAAGTTGACCAAGTTCAACAAACATGATAGGAGGCGAAAACGTATCATGACCTAGGACTTCAATTATTTTCCTGCTGATTGCTAACCTAAATCATTTGCTTGCCGACGGAGAGCAGTCCATTAGAGACCGATTAAGCTCTTTGAAGTAAGCGATGTGGTTAGCATCGTCCTCAAACAGAAGGATACTGGTTAATACCTGTCGTCCTTTGGTTGGTGTCTTCAAAAGTTTGTGTTGAAAAGCTTACCATCACACCGCGTGCTCAACTTCAGGTTAAAGTCAAGCATTTGATGACAGACTAGCAACCTGTGAAATCATACATACGTACATGTTTTGTTTTCTAAAGAGACCGGAGATAAACACAAAACGGTTTTACACTTAGATATAGATGATCCTCCAATATGTTCGGGATAGTCTCGAAAATACAATATTATTTTGTATGATATATTGGGCGGCAGCATGAACTCATTGTATGCGTAGTGACATGATGGATAAAATGTACAAAACGTTTAAGCGTTCTCATGAAAATGCCTGAACCTAACGTTTCAACATATTCTTTTGGACGTAGATACTACCAATCGTGATATTTTAAATTTGTCGAATTTTGCTAATGAAATTTAGATAATAACCAGCCCTATGTGTAGATGAAATTTGTTCAAGATTTCGAAATCTTCCTATCAGATTCATCAAGTATACTCTCTGCCAATTATATTCCGCTAATTCGCAATGAAACCAGAATACTGTTTCTCACACAGTCGAAAGTTCGGAACTTGGAAAATGAGATTTTTAGTTGTTTCGTTTGGAAAAAGCATATCAGGTAAATTTTCCATTGCTGTCACAAGTGAAACATGTTATTTTAATTCAATATTTAGCTAGCACTGATGATCAAAGGTAAGTTTGTCGTTGCCTGGACCAAGTTCAATGAAGCCGAACATTTGATGCAGACAAACCAGGAGCGAGTGCATTGTGACATTTATTTTTTACCCCTGCAACAAAAACAACATTAGCAACACTGAAAATTACCATATAAGGTTAGTCTGATCAAGATTCTTTGGTTGGTTTCAAAAATTATCATGCGCGAATTGCTTACTATTGACTTTCAGGCTTTTCGCATTGAAAATATTAGGGCCTATAATTCAGCATCCAAAAATGTAAATTTTTGAACGGCCGTAAATCCTTCGAATTCACATACTCTCTGGGATCTCAGCAACTTTCATGGGTTACGGAAGAGAAAGACCTAGGTTTGTGGATTAACAGTAACTTGAAGTCTTCACTGCAGGGTTCTGTGGTATACACAAAGTTCTGTCAAACCTTAGCACTGCTCAGAAGGAATTTCGGTAGATTCACAGAGCCTGTACTTCCAGCGATATTTAACAACTATATCCGATCAACAATGGAGTACACTGTTCAAGGATGGTCCCGATTGTTACAGACTTAGCTGCAACGTGTATACCATCACACTACAAAACTGATGACCGGATTATACAAGGGGAGGATTGCAAATCTGACCCTGTTTGACTTTTCTTACTACCATGTCAGGGGTAATTTTGTCCAGCTGTTCAACATCCTGCATGCAGTGAATCACCCAGCTTGAACATCTGTTTCATTGGCAAGAAGCACGAGGTAGCAGATCGCAGGGCTACAAATTCACTATTCCACACTCTAGATCATATTGTCGAAGGTTCTTCTTAGCCGCCCGAGTTTGTTTCATATGGAACTCTCTGCCCCAACATATCACTTGTGCATCAAGCCTGAACATGTTCAAGGCTGAGCTTGACAAGTATATATTCAAGTTTCAAGATTTAAGAATGTATGGTATAAAAAGCTTATAGCTGTACAGCAACATAGGATATATATATATGATGAAAAAATACTCGTTATGATAAATATTTAATGCAAGTCGCTAAATTAATTTACAACATGAAACCGATTGTGGAAGTATAAGCATTTAAGATATATTCTAGTTTGTGGCCCAGGAATTCCTTAACTAGATAATGGTTACAGCGTCTGACAGTAAAGAGTTACGGAAAGAAACAAACGCGAGGGAAGGTGACCACTTAGTAGTACCAGACGACATTTCCGGTGGAGAATGTAGGGATATCAAATGCCACTGGGGAAGTTTAGTGCTGAAAGGATGACGGACGTTGAAATAGATACCTCAGCCTCTTTGTTGATGGATGGAGATGTTTATGGATGGAGATTGAATCCAATTAAACCCGTCTGTGAGCCAGTGTATCCGAATTAAAATGCACCAGTCAATTCTCATTGGGGAGATCGTGGAGTCAGCCCAAATCTAGACCCAAACCTCAGCTGACTTTCCAAACTGACAAAACCAGTTTGTTCTTTTTATGCATTCCTAATATTTTTAATCTATAGTTACTGTTTTTAACCATTAGAAACTTGATATACCTTGAAACAATCTCAAGTTCATTGTCGAAATTTAGTCTTCATGGGGCAAACCGCATCTATGAGTGACTCAATAAAACGATTTATTATAATTAATGCAAACGGAATTGATTGAGCGACGAGTCCCGTTTAATAAGTAAATGGATTTTCAGGGGATAAACTCGGAAAACAATGAATGCACGTAATTTCGATAATTACGAGAATCAACTATGAGATTTTATCAATATTTACACATTTTACTTTCCGATATACGCATGAATTCTTTGAAAAAACGTTTGTATTTACCTGAACAACTCGCGAATAAAATGCTGTGAAATATCGATTTTTTTTAATTAGTGAGTTTACCCTAACTACATTTGACAAAACCGGTAAGTCATGTTAGTCGTATCCAACAGTGCTAACAGGTTCTATGCTTTGTTTATTTTCTGATACATTAACATCCATTTAGAACGGTTACTTATCAGTCTATGAGTGATGGAGCGATTAGAATTATTGAAATGAGTGTTTGGCTACATTAGACAGTGCTACACGTTGAAAAATTCATATATGATCCGCAAACGTTGATTTTACGTGTTGGAAGTTGTATCGTATTTCTATTCAGGATGTCAGTTAGCGAATTCAAAGAAAATTTCGTAATAATATGAGACTGAAAGTGAATGATAAACGGTTCGAATTCGCCCTATTACAGTTGTTTTAAATTGGACATTCACTGTTGGAAAGGCGAATGTTCGAACTACGATAACTTACGAAAAAACGCATAAGGAGTGGCGCGATTATGCACATGCATTGACTATCTGACATTTTCGACCGGATATACGCAATGAGATTCTGGTTGAAAATTAGTTTACAGTGGTAGAACGCCTTGCACGGCGAAATCAAACAATCGGAATCTATTATCGATTTTATTTTAAAGATCGGCGAATACTTGACGAGCAATGTGTCATGTCAATGTTCTCATTAAATATAGGAACACTATATGGTTTTGCTACGGAAACCTCATCATGTGAAACTGATTGCCATTTCTACGATAAAGGGTCTTGGGTTCCAAGCCGTGTCACTTTTAATAAGTCATCTATGTACCGTATTAAATAGAACATTGGATGCCTTATCGATTAAAACAGCAAAGTTTTAGACGAAATATTGCGAATTTCTATGTTCGAAAAACATCAGCTTCTAATGCTCATTTGCATGCATTTCCGTCACACACACACACCCGAGACCGCTTCCGTGCTGTTTGCACTCATCGGGTAGCGACAGTAGGATCAAGATCCGCATGCGCTCGAAACATTGGAATGGTAACCAAGTTGCGCTTGTATGCTACTGTTTGGTAAGCTTGGTAGGAACAACCGATCACCGAGCCCACAATCATGTAAAAAGGGTTTGGACGTAAAAGCTCATTTGCATCTATTTACATCACAAACTGTTTGCACTCATCAGGTAGGAATAGCATGATAATTATCCACAACTTGCTTACCAACCTCTAACCTTTTCAATTCATTATTACTAGTGGCAAAAAACATTGACAATGGAAGCAAGTCAGATTATTCGGGATGTTTGCATTTGCATATTCATATGAATTAATACTCAGATGAATATCTGAATAATTTTAGATTGATCTTTGGTTTGCGTTTATTTGTACATTCCATCTTCGGCTGATTAATTGTGGATGCCTGTGATTGTGTTCCTCGAATGAACAGATATTTCCTCTCGATTTACATTTCCAAGACACACATGTATTATATACTTAATACTTTATTCAAAAAACGGCATCAAATATTCGATTTTAGGATGCTTCGGATAATCTATATTAGAAACAATTTTCAAAAAAAACTCCTACAAATTGTTAGAGAACTATGTGATATAATTCCTAAATAAGAACATTTGTTTGACTTATCAGATCTGTTTATAACTTTGGAACCGCATTTTATAGAAAAAGTATTGATTTTTTTCAAAAATTGTGTTTAACCTAAAAGTGTATTCGGAAAACAAAGCTCAATTTTCTTAAATGTACGTTATACTGTAAAAACGAAGATGATGGTATACAGCGCCTGCGTACTAAATGCTTTACTGTATGGCAGTAAAACCTGGACCACCCACGCAAGACACGAACGGAAGCTGAATGCTTTCCATCTACGAAGCATCCGTCGTATCTTGAACATATCGTGGATGGACAGAGTGACTAACGCTGAAGTGCTTTCCAAAGCTGGTCTACAGAGCATGCTCACCCTAATACGTCAGCGGTCGTATGGTCGTATTCCGAAAGATCTACTCTATGGTGAGTTGCAATTAGGAAGTCGACCATTAGGCAGACCGCACTTGTGGTACAAAGACGTTTGCAAAAGAAATATGAAAGCTCTTGGCATTGACCTGGCGAGTTGTGAAGAACTTGCTCTTGACCGCTGACATTTGAGGCATTGTGTAATGCGTCATCTGCAAGATGGGGAGGAGCAGATACAGCTCTTGGCTGCTGAACGCAGATCACGCTGCCAGAGTGGAACTGACGCTCTACAACAGAGTTCTGGCTTTCGTTGCAAGCGCTGTGGGAGGGATTGTTCCTCCCGAATCGGAATGTTTAGTCATTCCAAAAGCTGTAAAATTTGAAAATTCATTCGATTGTGATGTATATCCATGGTCGACATCGACCGAAGTAGGCCAACAACAAGGTTATACTAAAGACAGCAAATATACTGACAAAAATCGTGAATCTTCACCAAAATTTAATCTATATAACGTTAAAAGATAAAACCAAGAAAACATTATTATTTAACTAAACAGAGGAATAACTTTAACACATTTGTTCACAAAAATTATGCGTACCAAATTTTTGCAACCTGATAAAGTCAATGTTACAAACAAACTGTAAATTTGCTATCTCTATTCTATCCGCTTGAAAATCTCATGTGAATAAATTACGCGAGGGAGAAGAGAAATTCGTTGCTGAAATGTTTCATGATAAATGAATCTAATAAGCATTTGTCGTAGCAACTCGAAAATAATTTTTCTTTGCCTAATGAGCTTTTGCTTGGATAAAACACGTTTTGCCCAACTACGTGACCTGTAATAACGAACCAATTATTAGAGAGCTATATTTTATGAGATTTTTATGAATCTACGATAATTGAATTTTTCTTTAATGTAAGGAGAAGGATTTGAAATTTTATCAGACATTATGGCCAATAACAATGCTCAAAAATGTTTAATATTATCCTCTAAGAGTTGTGTTGTTATTCATGGATTGTAAGGGTTTACTTATTTAGGTGTAATCTGTCGGAAAGGAATCATAGTATTTTTAAAGGACTCGACACCCGGATTAAAACATAGATGTTAGCCAAAGTGATGTGTTGCTCACATCCCTCGAAATTACACTCCACTACCGGTTTCTGGCTGTTTGCCGTCATCAGGTGGAGACAGTAAGATTAGTTTCAGTGAGCCTTGAAATAGTGGATAAATGGTAAACAAGGTTATGCTTGAATGCCACTGTTTCGCAAAACGAACCACGATGATATTTTCTTGCTGAATGTCACAGCAATATATAAGCAAATTCGTTTTTATTGCATTTGGAAGATTTATTGTTGCCATTTCTGAACTTAACCTATTCAAAATTACGTGTATTGCTGTACGTTTTAAACAAACTACTAATGCAATCACTGTCACGTAATGATAGCGGATAAAAATATGAATAAGCGTGAAATACACCACACAATAGTTATATTCATAAGAAAGCGAGACAGAGACCAGATGTGAATCACCACTCTCTGCAATAATACACGTACCAGAATCGCCTTTACACCAACCATATCCAGCGGAAAAAGTCACGTTTCTCAATCTATGAGATTCGAAATTATATTCGATTGCTTCCATCAACTACTGTCAGACAAAAATGCAGACAAGGTTGAAAACTGCAAAATAAAACCGGTTGATTTGCACTCGTCACGGACATGGATTTCACTTCGTTGCAGTTAGCCATTTGACCTATAATTGATCTGAGTATGCTCGTGCCAGGTTGAGGTAATAAACATGTAAATGATATTATTTTTCATCCTGATACAAATTTTGTTATACTTCAATCAACCTTGAAATCTCCACATCCTAATTTGCTAATCAAAATTGTTCTTGGGATTAAATCAGAGAATGTATTAAGCCTTATTTTCATTCCACTGAATATGCACGACCTTGCCAATTGCAGTAATGAATTCGCCAGAATTTATGGAATAATATTTTTGCACTCGCGTATGATATCCATACAATATAAAACAGCAAGTGAAAACTACTTAGCAACACATCGCTTTGGTCATCCATAAGCGCTTTGAGTGCTTGACCACGAATGACTATATGATTCTGTGTTTGCACATCGTGGTTCGTTGTACGAACCCTATGCAACAGTGGCATACAAGCATAACCTTGTTTACCTTTAATCCACTGTTTCAATGCTCACTGAACCTGATCTTACTGTCTCCGCCTGACGACGGCAAACAGCCAGAAACCGGTCGTGGAGTGTAATGTCGGGTGATGTGAGCAACACATTACTTGGCATTAATATTGTAAAGTATTGAGAAATGTCTAAAATATTGTGATGCTCACATCCCCATCCATCACACATCACAACCGGTTTCTGGTTGTTTGACGTAAAAACTCCTTGTGGTGAGTTCCCGACGCTTTGATACAGTCTAACAAGCGAACACAAAAATAGCACCATTATTTGATGTGAGACTTACTTCCGGACGTGAGAAATTCGGACTCCGTAGGTTCGGGAATAGCGGTTGAAATCACACCAAATCTGAAGCGAGTATATTGAAATGTCAAGAGATTGGCACGGTGATATTAAAGTTTGACATTATTTATATTTTTTGCTGCACAAAAATGTTAAAATTAGTGTGTTGTGCTCATTGATATTAGTGTTGTATGTATTGACCACTGCTCAAATTAATAAAGATTCAATAATCTTGGACCAATAATATCCTCATTTGCATGCACTTTCAAACACACACACGACTGGTTTCGCGCTGTATCCACTCAACAGGTACTGACTAGTAACATTGAAACAGTGGAGGAATAGTAACCAAGTTGCGCTTGTGTGCCACTGTTGGGTAACGTTGCTACGACCAACCTGTTCAATCGCATGAGCAGACACTGATGTAGAGAGGGATTTGAACAAATGACCATGAATAAAAGTGCTCAATGGTATACATCTCCATCACACACACCACGACCGGTTTCGTTGTGTTTTCAGACATCAGGTAGGGACAGTAGGATTAATATTCGCATGCGCTTGAAACAGTGGAGGAATGGTAAACAACCGAGAATTACCACCATTCAACTTACAATTTGTGTCAGCACACTTCCCAAAATGTGCAGACGCGCCTAAATTCAAACTGAGCACTTCTCAATAGAAGGAAAAATCCTTTCCTTAGTGGTATTGATCTGCTGAACATTAGATACACAATTCTCAATACAATTTTTCATGTTACATCCTCATGAACATTGATAAAACAGAAGAAAACTCAGGCATCTTGATCATCGTCTATTCCTAAAGAACTTGCCTTCCGCAATTCTGCGTAACAGGTTTCTCATTTCAAACATCGAATTCATTTTATTCCTTTCCAACAGATGGGTTAATATTAATCTCAATCGTGCATTTAAATGCAGAGTAATCCTTTAGATGTCACGATGAAAAATGCTAGAAAATACAAAATTGTTTAAACTAAGCTATCTTTCAAACGATGAACAAATTGTATTTTTGACGTGGTAGTCAAATTCAGTTTATTAGTCGGAAGAAGATCCTCTTTTTGCCAACATGATTATGTTACTACGATTGAAAAATTCGTATTTGCATGCTACTGTTGCATGGCTCTTCATACCTGACGAGTGAAAACCGCGTGACAAGAATGTATAAAATAATTTGTGCGATCTCATGGGTTTAACATCATCCACTTCTTTTGGGATTGTAAAGTGCATTGTACAAAACGTTAGCTTACGAGCAATGGGTAGAAAACCACCTAACATAATAGCAGAAAGCTCCACGAAGAATTCAGATTTCGGAAGATTGAGTGACAACATATCAAGAATGGGTGAACGGACAACATCAGCCTGTAATGAACCGTGTGTCATTTGTCATTGTCGGTCACAGAAGACCATCGTATAGAGGGCTTAAAGTGACCCGGTTAGACCTACACATCAGATCAAGGGGACGGAGGGCACTGACCCTTCGAAGCTATCGTTGTGATAACGAGTGCTGCTGAGAAAGATGGACTGTGATTTATTACTGGGTCCGCCAAGGACGGTCCCAAGCCCGTCTGAGAAAGGAGGAGGGTTGGGCTTAGGGATAGCAACCCTATCCCGTAAAACCTACATTGCTACGAAAACGATGACAACAGATCCGTGGTTTGGTCATGTCTGCAGGATGGATCCCAGTTCGCATATGAAGGTAGCCATGCACTGGCATCCGCAAGGTAAACGAAAAAATGGACGGCCCAAGGAAACTTGGCGCAGAACTTTGGAATGCGAACTACATGCACAAGGATTCACGGTGCAGACGGCAACGGAAGCAGCGACAGACCGGAGCCACTGGCGTGAAGTTGTCTTCGCCTCATGTGCCAACCGGCACGGAGAGGATTGAATGAAATGAATGTGCATAATGAACGAGGGATTGACGTGGTCAACTCTGCCTCGAGCAGGAAACGCAATTCGACCTTAAAATACCAGATGAGATTATCCACTAATCCACGCTTCTAAAATGTGTGCGCTTATATGATTGAAATGGGTTGCTCGTGTCAGTGATGACCAACGCTGACTTCAAAACTCAAATATTGTTGACTTTGAACGGAAATATTCATCTGCATGCATCTCCATCACACAAACACCCCACGACCGCTTTCGTACTGTTTGCACTCATCAGGTAAGGAGAGTAGGATCAGGATCCGCATGCACTTGAAACCGTGGAGGAATGGTAAATTGGTGGCGCTTGTATGCCCCTGTTGGATAAGTCTGGTACGACCAACCTCTTGTTGACTTTAGTTATATATATCATCTTTTCATTCTAGTGCTTAGTCGGTCCCGTGTCGCAAAATTTTAACTGTAAATTAATCCAGTAGAGTAAGCAAATTTGAAAGAAACGATTTTAATTATTCATTGAAACTTGTATTCTGCCAAGTGCGAGAATAAATTAGTATGTTTGTTTTCTATGCGAAAGTGTGAATCATGCTAATAAACCAATCAACATTTCAGAGCAAAATTTCTCCATATGTGAACAAGTTTTTTGGAAAATCACAGTTAATCCAGCTAGCTAATAAACAACCCGAAATTTTAAATGAATGCAACTTAAAATCTCATTTTTAACAAACAATTATGCGTGAGGTAATTTAAATAAGTTGCAAAATGTAACAATTTTTTGCGACAGGATCGATATTTTATGTTATAATCTAGGCAACATAAAACAGCATAAGGTCGGGCGTAAAATCCCGAAAGTTGAGATCAAAAAATTTCGATTTTTTACCATATCAAAAGCGTGTCTTTTTATCGTTCGGATTCCGAAAGATCTACTCCGTGGTGAGTTGATTTTAGGACGTTTGCAAAGATATACCGATGCTCTTGACACCTAAATAAGAAGCTTTAAAGAACTTGCACCTGACCGCTCAATTGGAATCACTGAGTATTGGGGCATCTGCAAGTTAGGGAAGAGCACATATTGCTCACGAATGATGAACAAAGGTCACGACTAGATCGTGGAAATGCCGCTGATTGGACGAGAAATGTCTATCACGTGAGTGCTGTGGGAGAGATTGTCACTCCTGAATCAGAGTTTTTAACCAATCCAAAAGCTGCGGACATTGATTGAAGAAGGTCATCAACAACATAATTGGTGGAAAGCGTTTGCAGTGCGAGATAGAACTTTATGCATTCTTGTATATATGTATGTATGTATAATCAGTTTACATACATCACTTCTTCGTAATAATTCAACACACACCATTTTATTGTGTACTTTACACGCGTTTCGATCGTTTAGCAATCATTGTACATCAGATATATGAAGTTAGTCTACTTTTAAGAATTTTTACTTTTATTGAGAGTGTTCTTGAGGGAAAGAAGCCGAATACTTCATCTCATATTGCAAAGTTCAAGTTGCTATAAAATGCGAATTTAGCGTTGTATTTGTGTCATGTGTCCTGTTTCAAATTAGAATAAAATTAGAGAATCCCGCATATCAATAGACGACGGATGAGTGGGCTCATTGTTTTGAAAGCAAATTTGACCCCATCATTCTGAAAGAAAACATGTCGTTGTCCAGTTAAAATTGTAATTTGTCGTTATCCTAAAGCCAATCTGCCCAGAATAATTTCATGCAAAGATTTGATTCGAGCGATAAGGGTGTAAGGAAAAATCCGTCGTTAAGTAAGTCTGGGATTTTGAAAACCGTTACATATGCGACTAGGTGGAATGTATATGAATATTTTAGGGCGCAATTAGGAAGCCAACACGTACATGTATTATTTTCATTGTTTCCGGATAAGCGTATCCTAATCACTGCCTACTGCAACTGCAGAACGGGTTAAACATCAAAATGATATTTTACTTACATGGATGATAAATTTATTTCAATAATCGACTAAATATGGTGCATATTTCGCTTGTTTCGCCAACAGACACACACACACCACGTCTCGATTCATGCGATTTGCACTTATCCGTTTTGACAGCACGACGGAGACAATGTGAATGAATGTAAATGTAAATAATAAGGACAATGATGAACAAGATTGTCAATCACGTGAGAGAACCGGGCAGAGCTAAAAGCCCCTTTGTCCATCGCACTAATTTGGTATGTATTAAGCTTTCACAGAGCGAATGTTAGAACTAAATATACATGATTTTTCCCAACGACGGATACGGAGTGACCTCTTGTTGGCATTCTAAATCTTGTATACTAAGAACCATCCCCTTGAACACTTGCTGATGCACAATGGGCTTACTCGAACACGAACACATGCAAAGGCTTGAAGCATTCCACATTCTCGATTGGACGTTGGTCGAATTTTTTTCTCGGTAGGAATTTGTATCACTTGGAACTTTTTTGCTTTAAAAAATTACACGCTCGGAATCTGTTGCAGTTTTTGCTTCCAAACTGGATGAGTATATGACGAACCATGCGGTATGTGACTGCCTCTATTGGTTATTGAGTGGTTATATAATATTACTCCATGTACCTGTCATCCTATGGTTATTGTTAAGCTTACTGCTTTTTTCTACAATAAAATATTCTGAGTTCTGTGTTCACATGAGCAGTTTGTTCCCGTGGTGTACAAATTTTAAACAACCTCAAAATCTATACCAAACACAGAAGTGGACTGGATTAGGAAACGCAGGCTTTAAGTACCCGAATGAAATTCATCAGTTAATTTTTTTCGGTTAATAAATCAATGGTTTCAAATTCTGAACTATTCGACAAAATGACATCATACTTTAGTTAATCCAACATTTCATTTTGTGGGAAGACCAGCTGAATCCTGATCCTACCGTCCCTACCTGATGAGTGCAAACAGCATGAAAACGGTCGTGGGGTATGTGTTTGATGGAGAAGCATGCAAATGAGCTTTTACAAACTGAGACGTATTTAAAATCCTCATTTTAATGCATTTCAATCACACACACAAGCCCACGATTGGTTTAACCCATCTACAAATGTGTGGGTTCATGTGATTCAAGAAGTTGATAGTGCCAATCGTATTCAACATTTGTATACAAGGTTCAATAGTGTTTGAGACCTGGATACGTTTCCGGGGTTGAGGGGACATCTTTTCACCTTATTTTACGAACAATAATTTACAAATTTGACAATTTGGCATCCGGTTCTGCAGCGGATTTGGATAGCCTGTATGACCCATAGGGTGGGACGAACTTGCTCTTGACCGCTCACTTTGGAGGCATTGTGTAAAGCGTCGACTTCAAGCTGGAGAGGAGCAGACGCAGCTCTTGGCTGCTGAACGCAGATCACGCCGCCGGCGTGTAACTAACGCCCTACGACAATGTTCTGATCATCGTTGCCAGCGCTGCGGAAGAGATTGTTCCTCCCGAATCGGACTGTTTAATCATTCAAGAAGCTGTAAAACATGAATATTCATTCGATTGTGATGTACATTCTTCGTCGACATCGACCGAAGAAGGCCAACAACAACAAAGCATGCATTGGGCTGTATGACTTAATACTGATTTCACCTGTCTAACTAAGTGTGATCAAGTAAATGCAATTGGAACCTCAACCCTTTTCGTACTGGCAAGCTTGGTCAGATTGAGCTTTCTTGTCAGAAACAAACCATTACCATAATTTAGTTTATAAAGTTTACCTAGAGAGCCTGCGGTCACATCAATTTTCGTCAGTACAGATAGTGTCGTGATACGATAATTATCTACGCGTTTTCAGGAAAACATTACAGTTAGGTGTGATGTAAAATAAGCTAGCCCTGTTTTCTCAAATAGGTAACATTCGGATAGATCCTAAACTCTGGGAAAGAAAAAACTCACACCACTCCGATCCAAATATTGCAATCGATAATTTCAATACAACAGTTAACTTTGTCTGACATGCTGATTAGGTTTTATGTATCGAAGTCATTTCGAAGGGTGTTTAAAAGCCTGCTGAACTTTGTTATCACATGTCTAACAGGCTAGAAGCCTTGCTTCTAACTTAAATAATTTATCACAAATTTCAGCTACTACACGAATTCTAAATGAATTTACCTTGATGAGTTGGTGTGTTTTTATCGCGAGATCTTAACTGTTGTGTGCTCAATGGCATAAAATTTTCGAGTACGCGAATCGTACCTAACGTCAAGTTGACTCATCATTATCTTGGATTACGAAAACTTATAGTACCTTCGTATTGTGGTTGTACAATAATACAGAAGCTGATTATGTGACAAGATGGACTATTCTGTCAATATTATGAAAATTATTATTATGAAAATAATGAAATCTTGCCTTTTTCATATTCTTATATTTGTGGTATGACGGATGTTGCCTAAGAACACATCATATTCATCATGCACCGAGAAAATCTATATTCAATCATATGATTTGTCATAAATACCACATTTTTCATTGACACTGAAACGCTAATTTTTCCCCAACCCCAAGCAGGTTTGTCATTCATATTTCGAGGCATCTACATTCAAACAAACAAAAAACCAACCACATATCATTTTTTAATTTGAAATAGCCATTTTCCCGCTCTCTAAATTTACACTCAAATACATCGTTTTAAACAATGACCACTTCTCCGTGTTCCCTTTTCTGATTGACTTCAATATGAGCGGCATTTTCACTTGTTACATTGTACTGAAATCGAAACAAGCACAAATCCAACTCGATAAGGCAACGCAATGATTGCTGCCCTTGATTTGCCATCGTTCGGTCACATGATCGATCGATAATTGGGAGAATTTAAACCTCAGAAAACAGGCCACAGCTGATTTTCGTGTGGACATGAATGATTAGGAATGGAAGTAAAATTTTAAATGTCACTTTAAATTAAGCGTACAAATTTCGACTTTAGCTCTGACATTAAAAGGAAAAATCGATATTTAGTGATAAACTCATAGCAGATCAAGTCTAAATATCGAACTACGATTTTCGTTTTAATTTAATGAATGCGTGTGAATTAGTTCAGACTAAATACTACTAAGTTATGATTTAAATTAACTTCTAATTTCAAGGAATTCAATTTTCAAAGTAAGCATCTAACAGTCTGATTTCTGATCAGCTTCGGAGGCCCTGCTATGAAAAGACTAAAAAATAACGAACATGGAGTTCTCCAGATTTTATGGACAACTTCTGTGCCAAAATGTTATAAAATTCTCTTTCGCGTGTTAATTTATTTCTCACAGACAAAAAAGGAAGGAGAGAAGATTAAATTACATGGCAATAAAACGATCGATTGAAATGGCGGGAGAATCACGATCACTTTGCATCAAGATTTGGTGATGTTTTAGTGAATAAATATTCATCTGCTTCTGGGATACCAAGCCAGCACCAGATTAATTGTGAGGTGCATTAACGGCGAGTGGTAATCACGAGCTTTGGGATAATATCCTAAACCCTCACAACACAAGAGCAAAAAGCCCGGAAACGTCCAGCGAGAAATTCGTAAAATTTCGTGTTTCGTAATGATTGCTTGTAAACCTTTCGGTTTAAAACATCGTGATAACATGACCAGATAGACCACGGCAATGGCCATCGATCGTTATACAATTCGCTGATGTCGGTCAAACGAATCCAACATAGTGAATGCTTGAGGCGTACCGGTTGGTACGAAATTGTTTGGGACATCTAATCACACTGACAGTATGGAGGACAAAGTTGTGGTTAGGAAATTTGTCTATATAAAAGGGATGTGTGGAGTGTTGTTCTTCGACATGTGTGTACTTTCAAGATGCAAGATTCAAGATTCAAGAATTTATGTTATAAAAAGCTCATAGCTGTACAACACCACAGGATATTCGTAAAAGGACAATAAATTATATACAAAATAAAATTGAGGCATTAAAAAGATTGACATTTTTAAAGTTAGAAAAAATGTCATGTAATATCTCGGTATGATGAAAAAAATATTCGTTTGGATAAAGATTGTATTATATAAACTGGATGTAGGGTGGAATTACTACGCATAAATATATCCAATTTGTTCCTGAAAATCCTTTTAATAGATAATTGGACAACATATGAATGTAGGGAGTTCCAAAAGAAACAAACGCCCACCGAATAGAAGAACCGACGGCAGTTACGGTGAGAATGTGGAATCTCAAATGCCAGTGGGTGAGTACGTGTGGCATGGCTTGACCGGAAGCGAAATAGATGCCTCGGAGGGTGCATCTTTGAGTTCATTATATTATAAGTTAGGATTAGATCAAATCGAACGCGTCTGCGAGGCAGCGTATCCAATTTAAGATGAACCAGTCGATTCTCATAAGGTAGGTTGCGGAGACAGCTAACCATTTCGGTTGCTCTGTGATAAATATTCTCGAGCAGCTTGATGTCCTTTTGTAGCCATGGTGTCCAAGCTTGCACTGAGTTATCCATCACTGGTTTAATATACGTATTTATCAGCATGGGGAATGTTTCACGAGACCAATTAGAGTTCTCGTGTGTCGTGAGGGCCGTGACTACCGTTCATAAGTTTGAACTCTGGTTTGAATTTGGACGCAATACACAAATTGGTGTGAAATTCAGTTAACATGAACTAATCGCCCAACACACTTTACAATTTGATACTAATTGCAACGTGCTCAATTGTACGTAAATCATAGCATGGCGTAAATAATTTCCAAATGATACATCAATCAATATACACTAGAATGAACAGTAAATTTACTCATGTACATGTGTTAACGTCGATAGTGATCGACATTTGTCGGAGGAAATCGGGTTTCAAGTGTGCATGCGAAACGTTTCCTCCAGTAATTGAAGCTAATCATCATCATCATCATCACAGACAGCATTACACCGGTAGCACGTACCGAATACTTGACTGTCACACAACCATGAAAAGGAAAAATCCTAAAATATGGGAAAGGGAGGGACTTCAATTGCTACGGATTTGATAGACGAGTAAGCACAAACAAACTGGGAAGAGGTGCCTACACCTCGAATGGAACTTGCATTCAAACAAGTTTCGTGAACGAGTTGAGCGACATCAGCATGACAGCTTCCTTGCAGCTTTCACTGTCATACATCATAACAAGATTTTATCGTCATTCCGCTTGACAACATACAAGGTTAATCAAACACTCCAATAAGATGCTTAGTACAAGACCGCTATTGCGATATCTGATCGCGGGGACACCGGCCAGGAAGAAGCGCTGCGCTGACTTTGAAAAGGCTACTGGTAAGGTCATTTAACTGCTTCTGCCATGCGACGGTTTGGCCACCCGTAGATTTATGCCAATCAGGATGTGGCGTCGCAAAAAGAATCCGTTTCGGAAGTTGGTTGCCCGGTATCCCTAAAACGTGACCCAACCAGCTAAACTCGTACTGATGGCGTGTGCGAATTAAGAACTAGCCAACTACCTACCCTACAGAACAACGCATGTGGTCGAAGCAAAGAATGACTAACAGCGGCTTCAGCGAATCAATAAAAATCGGGTTACAACAGAATTACGTTGTCAGTTTGGAACTGCACTACATTCCGGATATCATTGTCAAGTGCAAGTCAGCAATTTCAAACGGAGGAGTTTAACACTGGGAGGGTTTCAATGGAAATTGTAGGAACAAAATCATTCGATATAAGTTACCGCGGGCATGAGCGTCGTGGTCATGCATATTTAGATTATGTAATAAAAAATGTCTGCATAGATTCCTAGTGTGCATATTCCTCGACCGGTTTGCAGGCATCAGGTAAAGTCAGAACGTTCAGAATCTACGTGGCTCTAAACACTGAAAAGACCAAAGCAAAGTTTTGTCATCGAAGCCATCAATCTGATAATCAAAGTTGCCATCAAACGTGAACGGGAGTAAACTCCAAAAAGCTTCTTTGCATGCATTTCCATCACACACGACCCACGACCGGTTTCGTGCTGTTGGCACGCATCAGGTAGGGGCAATAGGGTCAGGATCCGCATGCGCTTGAGTAAACCCGTTTTTGTTTGAACCCCATGTGTGTGGGTGAGTGATCGAACAAGTTGATTGTGTTAGGTTTATCCATGGTGGGCTTCAATGTTTAAACTTTATCTATCATTTATTCACGGATTCGATGTATGCATAACTCGATCGTACCGAATCTATCTATTGCGTGCAATTAGCACAAAACCGGTCGTGTGGTTCAAGCGATGGCACTGCATGCAAACGAGAATCTTCGTTTCAACGTCATTGGTTTCACACAATTCACATGGGTGTCTTGTGACACACGTGTGATTAAACAAGATGTTCATGCTTGGTTTATGCAACGGTTGTTTATAATTTCACGTCTAGTTGACCCTATTTCCACTGTATAAAAGCCCACAAATACTGACTGTATTGTCATTACTAAATGAGTGCAAACTGCACGAAACCAGACTATAGTGTGCGTAGGGTGATTGAAATGCAAGTAAATGAGGATATTTTGTTCAAATCATAAGTTCAACCCATCCACATGAGTTTGGGCACATGTGAGTAAAGAGGTTGTTGGTGGAAGCATTATTTAATAGTGGTTTCACGGTTCAAAATTTGTTTACACATTCAATGGCTGTTTCAAACATAATGACCTAAGATACGCGTGATTTCCCCTTACTTTACTTTTACTTTTATGCGACTATCTCCTCCTGTAAGATGAGTAGGCTTTAATGAAGATTCTTGGGAATTTGGCTAGAAAGCGACGTCCCCAGCACCACTCGGCGTTTGTTCGAGTCAGCTTATCTAGCCTTTGCACAACCAAGTGCAAACTGCAAGGCAGCAGGGAGTTGCCAGAAAGAGGTGGTGTGCTCCAACTAACCGTCTAACGGACTCTGTTTCAGATTTTTCCTCAGGGTTTTCTCCCGAAGCCTTTCCCGTGATCGTGTATCCCGCAAGGTAGCGGAGGCTGGAAGTCAGGGTTTTCCTTCCCTTAGATGAAATACACTCCCACGCTAACGAGCTCCATCTACCTGAAGCAAACTGGTTTCCAGGCGCCAGTCACTCGCCTTCGCTCCTTCTCCTGTTTGTAGAAGAAGTTCCGCCGGGCTCGTGGAGCTAATCGTACAGGCCATAAGCTGGACTTGGTTGTCAAAGGCTATTTGAGACGCATGCCATACGGGAGCATATTATAAACAATGGGAGCTTATCCCCACTACCACCCCCGGGAACGACAACCTTTTCCCTCCTTCCACTTGGGGAAGTGACGCTTATTGGCTCGTTATTACAGAAAAATGGCATCGGTTTTGGACACGTCACTAAACTTTTGTATCAACATATTTAATGAAGGATGGCATAATATTCGTTGGAGTAATTTGTTTTGCATTTTCGTGAATTTATCGTGCACCAAATGTCTCATGATATTAGCCAAGTAAACTATCAGTAATGCGGTCTGAATTATCACGCACAAAACATGTTGTCCGATGAATATAATCTAAATATAGTCGCTAATTTGTATCGTGTAGTTTTACACCGGAATTGAAATGTTCAAAAAATCAATATTTCAGTTTTAAGATATCAGAATTATAACTGCTACAATTGTAACGATAGTGGTGTGTAAATGCGGGGGATGTGAGCGTCACATTACTTTGTAACGATATTTGTTTTAAATAAATGATTGGTCAATGGAACATTGGAATAATTTGGCAATAATCTCCATGTGTAGTGAATTCAAGAAGATGAATCATTTTGTCAATACCTTGTATCGACTTTCAGCTACATTTTGGCCGGATAAAATGATAAATTGAACTCATATACAGCGAGAGACACTCGCAATAAAATTTATCATTCCCTCCCAGTCACCGCTAAGTTTATGTGTTTCGGCAGCTTGTATCCACATGAAATTTAGGAAGTTTACTTGTTCCTCAGAGGCATAAAGAGTAAACACAGTTTGCAAAATATTCGCACCAATTGTTACATCCCAAGGGTTCAGTTGTTCGAGACTCGTGCGATATTATGTTACACAATACACGGAAAACTATAACTTATATCTGTTACTACTCATCCGTGCCAAGCCCATCGAACTATTCACAAAGTTGATCACGACGGTCCATAATAGAAGCACTGGACTCGAGTTTCGCTCTTATTTGAGCTCATCAGCAATGCATATC
This sequence comes from Atriophallophorus winterbourni, assembly GCA_013407085.1. Classification (NCBI taxonomy): domain Eukaryota; kingdom Metazoa; phylum Platyhelminthes; class Trematoda; order Plagiorchiida; family Microphallidae; genus Atriophallophorus; species Atriophallophorus winterbourni. The sequence goes on along the minus strand of JACCGJ010001298.1, from coordinate 16,333 downwards.
CACCGCTTCGGGAGTGGGATTCGAACCCAAGACCATCACCATTGTAGTCCCACGCCTTAACGAACTGGGCTACCGTACACCGTTTGACCGATCGCAATTAAGCGTTTATGAACTTTTCTCCAGACTGTCACTTTTCAGTAGCTTTGTTTGCCCGACCAGTTCAGAAGGAGCCAGCAACATCCGTTGTAGTCGCACAACCGAACGGATATCAGTGCCAGGTCTCTCCATCGGATACAGTGTAAACTAACACCGATTAGATCTGGTGGGCATTGATGTTTAAGCGATATTTATTTATATTTGTGACTACTCATCCGTGCCAAGCCCATCGAACTATTTACCAAGTTGATCTTGACGGTCCATAATGGGAGCACTGGACTCGTATTTGAGCTCATCAGCAGGTCGTTAATGCGTGATACTACAATGGTAATGGTCGGGGGTTCGAACCCCACCAGAAGCGAAGGATATGCACTGCTGATGAGCTCAAATAAGAGCGAATCTCGAGTCCAGTGCTTCCATTATGGATCGTCGTGAACAACTTTGTTTATAGTTTGATAGACTTGGCACGGATGAGTAGTCACATATATAAACAGCATATTCTCTATTTGATAACATACATTTTTAAATTTGATTCATCACGATTCAAAACAACAATTAACACCGGAACACACTACTGACAGATGACGTTGTAATATAGTAAACTCGATGTCCTTTAGCACATTAAAAGTGTAAACCACATGTGAATAGAGATGAATCTTACCGATGAGTACTTTCGGCAGCCGTCAACCGGATGAACGAATTTCTGACCCGTTGCATACTGACCAAGATTTGTGCGAACGGGGTCACAATGAATCCTTCCAACCCGGTGGTGCTTGTTGCCGAGGGTACCGACGGGAGCCCTGCCTCGGAAGCGTTTGTCGAGGATGAGATGGAGGTATTTCGTCCAGAACGCACAATCATTGAACCTCTACGTAGCGGGAAAGATGATTTCCAAACAAATCCATCGGGGTCAGACCAACGAGACAGGAAATATCCATCGGTAGGATCGGTCGATATGCGTGGAAGGAAAAATGTGGCATAAGGAAATCCAGTTAAAGAACCGGCACGGGATTGAAACATGTTGGGAGTGTTTACTGCGTTTTCACTCTGTGTCTGGTTGTCAAAAGAATGTTCAAGGGGAGGTACATCGTCAGGTTCCACAACTGTACGATCGATCGGTAGATCGGCAAATTTAACCACGTGATGCTGTCCCCCACCAGGACTTGATTTCTTGCTAGATGTATCATTACTTATCGCCTCCCTGTTAGATGAATCTAACTTTGTTAAATGTTCGTCTGTAGCGGGCGTCACCTTGTCATCAGCATTGTTTTGTACTGATTCCACGACTTCACGACTTGTTAATTGGTCATTTTGGTGCTTTTTGAATATCTCACCATGACAACATAACCCACACCATTTTCCGAATTTCGCCATCTTGATTAATGAAACACAAGGTAAATTAGGACAGGTGGTACTAGCACTGAACCGGCCGTCTGAAGCATGTTACCGGGACGACGGAAACCCAACTTCTTGTCTCGCTGATATAATCGCGAGATGGAGAGACAGACAGGTCGGCCAAGACACACCTACGTGTGCGACACACGCACGCACACTTACGCACGCGCACGGACGCACTCGGGCACTGCCAGCTAGTCACGTGCGATAAGAGGCTCGTGATTCAGGTTAGAGGAGAAATGAAAAAAATGTATACAAAAAACAAGTCTTGAATAAACAATTGTTTAGTTAAATAATTGAGAGAATTATAAAACGGGGACAATAAATTAAAGGATAATTAGCCGATTTGATTGAGGAAAGCCAAGTCAGATTAATTTTTCATATATCAACAGTTCTCTAAACGGCTATTTTCCAGATCATTCATCCCACTAATGCGAAAAATTGCACGCGCAAAAAGTTAAGCCCCAGCATCTTTTCCCGGTTGCAATTTGATGCATGCACGCAATCTTGACCGATTTATGACGCCTCAAAAGCAATTCCTTATTCGCTCATTTTACGAAATCAAATATACGTTCGGACGAACAACAAGAAATGTACTTTTTGACGTGTTCGAGTCTCGTTCATGATATGGAGACGGTAATCCGTTTGTTGTAAACCCACGGAATGATCCATTAGCACCATTTATACAACACAGGGCAGTTAGGGGTGTTATGTCCGACAGTGTTGTTAAGAAACCTGTCTTCTAACGGAAATGTGACTAGTGACTTAAGATCGATTTTAGGAAAGTAATTCTATTAATTCATTGTTGGCACCAATCAAATTCTGCGCAGAGAGAATTATCGATTGGTCAGAAGACCACTGTTGTTTATCGTAATACTTTCTTCACGAAATTTGCGACCCTCTGATAGACACAATCCATGCCTGAACCGCATCCAGCTCAATCGTCACTTCGGATATGTACGTATCAACATTCCAAGGAATTGAACCGATTATTAGGAATAATTATGTGAACAAAACGGTTATATATACAGAAATATTTGGGGATCCAAACACGGGAGCTCAAACACAAACCATCGAAACTTCCTGACACATTTGCAAGCGCCAATGTGTCACGCACCGCTCTTCAGTGGATAGCTACTTGTGTGAGTACTTTTGGAGGCAAATTTAACGAAATATGGACGTTTACTTACAAAATATTTTTGACATGTACAAATTACAGCCACTTATAGAAACGTACTAGATTCATCTACTCATTTTCGATATTCTTCTTTTTGGGTGTTGGGGATTAACTTTTTGACGATGCCTATCTTGACATGATCATTTACAAAACTTTGATTTTGAGAGTTCTCTGACTAAGGAACCTGCAAGAAACTACACGAAAGTTTCTAAGGAAGTATTTCCATAAGCTTTGTAACTAAGCAACCAAACACCCCGACAATTTCAAAGGCGCGGTGATTGAATTATTTCCGTATGTTCTCTCATCTTCTTAGAGATTTTGTAAGGGGAACAAAGGGAATGTTTGTTGAATGTTCGACGTCACGTCCAACGGACAAAATAGGCTGTATTCCAAACGATAGACACTATGGGAAATTTAAATGAATAAATCCGTCTGTGGGTAGACGGTGCATGTAATGAGATACAGAAGCTCTTGAAAATCACACCACCGATTTGGAATGAACTTGCCATTGAACGCGCACTGTAAGGGCAGTTTGTAAAGCGATGTCTTCAAGGCGGGAGTTAGCCGATACCACTTACCACCGCGAATGGGTGAAAATTCCGCTGATCAGTCGAGTCCTGTCATACACTGTGAGTGCGCGAGTGAGTTGACTCCTGTCGTCTCAGAGTGTTTAGTGATTTAAAGCGCTGTGTTCCACGGAAATAGTAGGTACTATTAATGCATATGTCCGGTCGATATCGATTGGTGAGGATTCACTTTTATGAAACAGTAGTGTTGTGACATATATACGAGTTTATAAGCACCAATTGACACAATTGAAACGAGGGAAAAGTGTTGCTAGGTTATCGCCCTTGATTACTAAATGGTAGTCGGTACCCAATGTCAGTCCTTGAATTTGTGTGCAATTAAAAATAATCATCTTTTATCAAATATATAGCCACATTTGTTTGTGTTCTTGAGCATATCGTGGATGGACAGAGTGACTAACGCTGAAGTGCTTTCAAAAGCTGTTCTAAAGAGTATGTTTACCCTATTGCGACAGCGCCGACTGAGGAGAATGGAAAATGGTCGTATTCCGAAATATCTACTCTACGGTGAGTTGCAATCAGGAAGTCGACCATTAGGCAGACCGCACTTGCGGTAAAAAGACGTTCACAATAAACATATGAAAGCTCTCGGAATTGACACTGCGAGTTGAGAACTTTCTCTTGACCGCTCACATTGGAGGCATTGTGTAAAGCGTTGTCTGCAAGCTAGGGAGGAGCAGATCACGCCGCCGACGTGCTACTGACGCAATACAACCGAGTTCTGACTAAATTTGCCAGCGCCAGGGAGAGATTGTTCCTCACGAATCGGACTGTTTAGTCATTCCAAAAGCTGTAGAACATGAAATTCATACGATTGTAAAGTACATCCATGGTCGACATCGACCGAAGAACTCCAACAACAACAATAGCCACCTTATTGCACGGGTTCTAATAGGACGAATGTACGATGAAATCGCAAAGCTCATAGATTCTCCAACGTACCCGTGGTCAATTGTAGCAG
>JACCGJ010001298.1:0-11117 GCA_013407085.1 Atriophallophorus winterbourni | reverse complement strand
AATCACGTAGGAACAGTAGGATCAGGTTCCACATGCACTTGAAACAGTGGAAGAATAGGAACAAGTTGCGCTTGTTAGTCACAAACAGTAGGTGATTGTTTTATCTAATTAATTCTCAAGAAACACATGCGCGATATTTCTTCGTCAATGGTTGAAATTAGGTTTATGTCGTCCAAACCTCGGAATATCTCGTGTGTTCATCGAATAAAAATCATTGCGAAACTATGGTTTTATGTTTTTCCGACGGAGTTAAATCTATTTTGACGCTTACCAAGTCGAGATGATATATTTTTGGTACACCGTCCAATGTTTCGTGCTGCTTACATCCCGCACACTTACGCTGTAGCCGTGTTCGAATTTACCTCCGAACGAGCGAGATTTCAAAATGTGTTCACTGATACCCAATTTGAGCTTCGATGCCTGGCACCATTCGAAAAGTTATCCTTTAATGCCTTATTCTCATGCGTCTTACAAGTTTCATACGAAATTTGCTTATTCATTAATAAATCAATAACATTGGCTTTACAAATCGTCAAAAGTTGAAACATGATTGTGATAGTCTTTTACCAAAATCAGGGGTTTTCGGACAACCTTGCAACTAGCTACTTATCACAGTTATACTGTACCTAGTATGACCGCATGCCTCTTTCAATAAGAAAAATCAATTTTTCACATTTAGCTAAATGTAAATAGTTTTCTTTCATCTTATCATATGTTGTAGAGGGCTATCGCGTTTTAAAAACGCTGTTTCGGGTGTAGAAGGAAGACTGGCGTTTAATACAACACTCAAAATATTTGTCCAAACAAGGTCTTTTTAAAAGTTGTCTGGTAAACATCAGGAGATTAATGTCATGTTTGCGGAAAAATAATTTATAATAAAGTAACGTTTTTCCAGAGAATCCTAATATTTTTTTCGGGCGGTTTGTATGATCCAAACAAATTTCGGAAAATATGTTGTGTTCAATTGTATAATTTACGAAATTATGACCGCATTTTATTTGATGCTGAATAATATCGATTATTATTATTATTTGTTTCGTCTACTTAATATTACTTAGTAGCGAATGATTGGATAAGTTTTAATTAATTATTATTTCAACTAGAACCAGACAAACCACAGATTTTTGTGTTTTGAAAAATCGAAAATCTATGAAGTAACATCCAATAAAAACAACACCATACGTTCTACCTTGATAGAGTTAGCCAGAAATGGATACGATGGCTATATTAAGGTTGATATATTTTATTAATAAATATTAAGCGAACTATTATAGGAAGCGTGCTCCTCACCAGATCATATCAAAGCGCAGACTGCGACACTGATCATTCACTGATCTGTGCAAAACTGAAGCTTTCCCACATGAGATTTCACCGCACTACATTGTCTGCTAAGCCTAGGATAGACGTCACTCGCATGTGCGAACCTAATCATACTGCGAAATTCGTAAAAGCCTTCACAGTCAAGTTCAACAAGACAACCCCACTTGAATCTGTTTCAGAAAACTGGGAATTGATAAAAAGCTGCATATACCGAGTCGCACTTTCCACGTTTGGTCCGAAAAAAGCTCGAACGAGGGACCGGTTCGAAGCAAACGCTTCTGATATGACTGCTGAGCTGGATGAGATACGCTCAGCATTCTTGAGGTTCAAAGGTATGCCAACAGATGAAAACTTACGACTTTTGAGAGCTGCTAGAAATAAGGTCCAACAGACTGCAAGGCGATGTGCAATGACTATTGGACTGAAGTTAGCCTCAATATCCAAAAAGCCGCGGATACCCGAAATTTTCACGGTATGTATGATGGGATCAAGAGAGCCATTGGCCCAAACAAACTTAAAACGGCTCCCATTAAGTCTTTATCTGGTAAGCCGATTGTCGACAAAACTCAACAGATAGAAAGATGGGTTGAGCACTTCCCCTCTCTCTACTCTAGGGACAGTACGGTTTCACCGCATGCACTTGAAAATGTCGAACGGTTGCCGACCATTGAATATCTAGATACCCCTTTCAATCTTGATGAGCTCAATAAGGCAATCGACCGCTTAGCGAATGGGAAGGCCCCTGGTGAAGACGGAATTCCACCTGAGCTCATCAAAAGCGGTAGAGCAGCATTATTACAGCCTCTCCATTATTTGCTTCTTCAGTGCTGGCAGGAGGGTGGTGTCCCACAAGAGATGAGAGACCCAAAGATCATCACGCTATTTAGGAATGAGGGTGACAGAGGCGACTGCGACAATTACAGAGGAATCTACCTTCTGAATGTTGTAGGCTAATTGTTTGCTAAAGTCTTACAGATCCGGCTGCAAGTTTTAGCTGATAGAATTTACGCCTGACAATCTCAATGTGGCTTCCGCAAGGGAAGATCAACCGTTGACATGATCTTCTCCCTGAGACAACTTCAAGAAAAGTGTCGGGAACAACGTATGCAATTATACGCTGTTTTTATTGATTTAACTAAGGCATTCGACTACGTCAGCAGGGAGGGTCTTTTCAAAATGCTTGATCTGATAGGCTGCCCCCCAAGGCTGCTGAGACTCGTTATTTCGTTCCACTCAGGCATGAAAGGCTCAGTCCATTTTAACGGTTGCAGTTCAGAAGCATTTGAAATTCGCCGAGGCGTCAAACAAGGGTGTGTTCTTGCTCCCACGCTGTTCGGCATTTTTGCTCTGCTTCTGAGAACGCTTTTAGGACGAGAACAGAAGGCATTTAATACGCACGCGAAGTGATGGTAAGCTTTTCAACCTGAAACGGTTACGAGCACAAACCAAGTACGGGATGTGATAATCTGTGACCTGTTGTTTGCCGACGATGCAGCCTTTATTGCTCACTCCCAAAAGAACCTACAGTCGATAATGTACTGTTTTTAGTCGGCATGCAAAGACTTTGGTCTAACAATCAGCATGAGCAATACTAAATTCCTTTGTCAAGGGACTGTATCACCACCAATCATCACTGTTGGAAACTGTCAGCTTGAACCAGTACAGCATTTAACATATCTTGGTTCAACCATTGTGGATAACCTCTCGCTAGACACGGAGATTGATAAGCGGATTGGCAGAGCAGCTGTCATTTTGTTCCGATTGAACTCTCGTTTTTAAGGTAACCGCAAGCTGACTGTGATGTGATGTATATCCATGCTCGGCATCGACCGACGGAGGCCAACACAATAAATAATATCTGAGAACATAAAAGTTTAACACTTAGCTGCGATTATAAAAACCACTTGAAATTTATCATTAGCAGGCGTTAAATTTCATAATTATGTTCATTTGCATGCATTTTCATCACACACAACTGCATGCAAGTGAGCTTTTTGTTCATTGTCATGGGTTCAAAACCTGTCTACTTGAGTGTGGGCTCAAGTCATTGAACATGTTTTGTACCAACGTTATCCAACAGTTGAATACAAGCGCATGTGTTTTATGCTGATCACCTTTTCGTCTTCCCAACTGCACAATGGTTACCATTGTTTCAAGGCTCACTAAACCTAATCTTACTGTCTTCACTTGATGACGACAAACAGTCAGAAACCGTCAGTGGAGTGTAATTTCGGGGGATGTGAGCAACACATAACTTTGGTCATCCATAAACGCCCTGAGTGCATGACCACAAATCACTATGTGATTCTGTGTTTGAACATTGTGGTTCGTCGTACGAAACCTATGCAACAGTGGCATTCAAGTATAACCTTGTTTACCATTTATCCACTGTTTCAAGGCTAACTGAAAATGAATCTTACTGTCTCAACCTGATCACGACAAACAGCCAGAAAATGGTTGTGGTGTGCATACGATAGTCCATGCGAGTAACTTTGTATAAACATTTTCAATTACTTATGAAACATTAAATATATTACCAAAGTTATCTGCATAGAGTTCTCTCTTTATTAAATAAGACGTAATAGAAACGATTCCAATGAATGTCTTGCTTGAGATTGCGAATTAGCATTCCAGCTACTATAATTGTCAAATGTATTGCACAAGTTACCAAAATTAGAGCACCAAAAATATGATAATAATTGATTTTTTAAAAATTCATTTATTGTTAGATCTGACCTTAATTTATTCTTAATATTTTTAAAATTGTTGTCGTGCCCAACATATTGACGGAACGTAAATAACACATGATAATTTTGGCCTTGTTTATTGAATTTACAGCTGAATAAACAACACAAGCATGTAAGTCACTGTTAGATAAGTTTGGTGTGAACAAATTGATCAATAAAGAGTTTCCATCCACATGAAGATGGGGTAGACCCGAGGTGTAGTGTGTGTGATTGTGAAGGAAATGCATGCAAATGAGCATTTGTGTTCATGATCATAGGTACATAGCCTTCTACATTTGTTTAGGTACATGTCATTGAACAGATTGTTTGTGCCAACCTTACCCAACAGTGGCATACAAGCCCAACTTGTTTACCATTCGTCCAGTCTTTCAAGCGCATGCGGATCCTGACCCTGCTGTCCCTACCCGATGAGTGCAAACAGCGAGAAACCGGTCGTGGTGTGTGTGTGTGTTTGATGGAAATGCATGCAAACGAGATTTTTGTTCCCGGTCATCAATCCTTGTTTAAAGTTGTGTGGTCTCATGTGATTGAACAGGTTATTCGTACCAGCCTCATCCAACAGTGGCATACAAGCACAACTTGTTTATCATTCTTCCACTGTTTCAAGCGCATGCGGATCCGGATCTTGCTATCCCTACATGATGTGTGTAAACCTCAGGAAACTGGTGGTAGTGTGTGTTTATATAATGTAAATGCTTGCATAATCGCACTTATTTCTAGTCTATCGGTTTAATTCAACCGCAAACTTTGGCACATGTCCTTCAACAAGTCGATCGCATTATCTTTAAACTACAGTGCTTGTAAAATAAAAACTATATTTACCATTTTCGTCGGTGTCAAGTCATACGGATCTTGATCCAAATGTATCGCCATCTGATGTGTGCTAACTTTACGAAACTGGTCGTGGTGTGTGTGTGTGTGTGTGTAAGAATGATGCAATGGCATGCAATAATAGATATTTTGTTGAAGCCCATCGGCTTCATTGAAAAAAAACTTGCCAACATATTTTTCATTTGATTGAAACGTTTGGTCGTACAAATCTCATCTATCAACTCATGATTTCAATTAAACTTTTATTCACAGTCAATATTAGTTTGAATTCCATCTTCCATCTTTTGAATGACACATCAAATTAATATTTAACACGTGCCTAATGCTTAATAATTATCTGTGGTTACAATTCTCATTGCATCATTTTCGATTTGTAATCACTTTCACTAAATTGATTTCCCGTCCGAAAAGATATGTGACATTTTAACCGGTGATTGACGTTTAATAAAATCGAACATTAATTTTCAAATAGATTTTGAATTATAGGCGAATATCGTTGCACATTGGATTAATCGATTATCAGAATAATGTTCAAATAAATTAAACCAATTTATGAGTGACCTATTTAATCTTCCTCCTCTGGTCGATGTGCACAGGGGAAATACAAACGCTATTTCAGACAATACGAATAATAACGTTGTAGTTTCAAAATATCGGCAACTTCTACATGGAAACTGTGCAAGAATGACAGCGACGCAGATTAAATGAACATCAAAGTTAAACAGTGATGCTAGCGTTCAAAAATTTTTGACCAATCTGTAACTTTAAAGCTTCCGGTCAGATATGGGACATCCGAATTCGCTGCATGATATAAAAAATATTTCTAATTAATGATTCATAGGCATGGGCAATAACCCACAAAATCACTAACAACACCAAGACAATTGTTACAAATTGCATGCGCTGAATGCGCCCCTTCAGACAGCCCTGAGGTATTTTAAATATGAAGCTATTGAAAAGGAGCAACCCAAATCCTGTCATAAAAAAATGAAGTTTATCATAACAGAATTTCCGCAAATCAATCAACAAATGTCACTTGATGAGCACATAAAATAAACCAAATGGTAAATCAAAATTAGGAAGACTTAAATAAAATTGGAAAAGATCTAGCTAGACTGAACCAAATGTTTGGCCTGAGGCTTCACATAGAATAAACTGGATTAATTCGGAACTTGTCCAAAAACTGCTTTGTCAATTTAAGCAATAGACTGATTCTCGTGAAGCGTAATTTATTCTCAACCGCAGCTGATTCGGCCAAATGAAAGAAGCTGATGGCTTGGACAGTTATAATTGCTCATAATGAGGTTGTTTATGATTTGAATCGCTCTTCAATAGGCTAATACACACCAATTCCGGAAATCACCAATGGCTACAACGAAACACAAACATACATCCGGTAATTAACTGCGACTTGTGCGTCTATATATAGCACTCATTTAAGAATCAATAACGACGGTAAACTGTAAATTTCGATTCTGTTTAAGTAATTTGGCTGTGGTTTCTCAGGCGCAATCTAATAAAAATCTTCGCGGATCGATAAACGATTACATGGATCGATATTTTGAAGCTTGAACCAGTTAAACACTTGAATTTTGACTTGAAACACCTCTCCAATGCTACATGAATTAAAAAACGTTTAGTCTGTAACAGAGGGGTTAAAGTTTTAAAACATAGTAACGAGAATATTGATAAGTGGATTATTTTGTCTTCGAAAATCGTTCATTACGCTTCCTTCAACAGCAATTAATTCGAGAGATGCATCATTGCTGATTGGATGCAAATGTGTATACTTTCATTTACATAAAAATGGAAATAAACTGTGTTTATGAACTGCTGGTATACATTGCTGTCTTGATTTTGAAGTATTCATTCCATATCGATTATCCCCAGCCTGAATTTACCAATACACACTCTTAGGGCGAGCGAGTGATTTGTACAAACAGCCGACTTAAAAATTTCAAATTTTTATTCAAATTTATCGATTTAACTTACGGAAAATTATACTCTCACAAACGAGACCTCATATCAGTTTCACTAATTATCTATCCCACGGGGCAAATTCACCGCAAACTAATTAGTACACATCCTGTCCACGTAGCAGAATATCATGCTTCCAATAAATCACCCAAAACAGTTAAATGTGCATCAAGGAAATAACTCGACAAATCGATTAATCTTACACGGTATTGAATCACTAGTGAGCCGTAAAACGTATTCAGATTTTCCCATTTTTCAGCCACAAATTAACATTGTTTCGTTAACGATGTCTGGTCAATCGCTGCGTTCCTTTTCAAACAAAATTTGTTTTATGCACCAATGGAGATGATATGATTAGATTTCGCAAGCAAACGAATTCCCAAAGGTCATCATCGTACGGTAAATCTACGTGGCATGTAATATTGATGATAAACTTCCTACAAGAGCAATGCAATTGATTAGATTAGAAAATAGTTTAGTCTGTTAAATGATTGCTAGGGGATTTTCGATTAGTTTAGCGAAGTGTATTGGTGTTTTCAGAAATATGGGATATTGATTCAATTTAAATCTGAGCGTTAACTCCGGTTTGTGAGCATGAGAACTACTTGACAGGTGCTTCTGAATGTCAACAAGCGCAGAACTCAACAAGCAGTGCTTCAAACCTTTTCTAAATTTTAAAAGAGACGAAACAAAAATAATCAGTCTAGAACCGAGTCGGATAATCAATCAATGCTCGGTATCATGGTGAGGTTTAATTAGAATAAAACGTGATTTTTCTCATCTTAAATATCTTACAAACTAAAATCTTTTAGGCATAGTTGTTGATGGTTAAAATTTCTTTCAACTTATTTGGCCAAAACGATCCAGCTATAAACCGAGACGAACATCTTTAAGACAAAATTAACAGGATGTCACCCTGAAAAATATGAAACTCCGGCCCCGAAAATATACATGGCATCTGACACTTCATTCAAGTAAAGGATACTGTAATCAAGTTGATTATTCGTTTCCAAGATGATCGAATAATATTGACCTTGTAATCGACACATTTGATGAGTGACACATTAGTATGAAACGATTTCGATATTCCTATGTGCTTGATGAAAAATTGCCATTTTTGGAGCTATTGAACCACGGGGTATACTGCTGCACTGCTACGTCCAAGAAGAAAAAGAAGTAAATGAATTTGTTCACCAATTATACTAATTTCAAAAAAGATTTTAACTAAAATTCTTGAAGAAAACTCAACATAAATGTCAATTTTCAAATCGCGTTTCTGTGTTTTTGGAAACCGCTTTTGATTGGTTCACCAAGTGTAATAGTAACAATAGAATTTCCTAGTTTTTCACGTCTTGGATGGGGAATAAATTGTGGGATTTGCCTGGAGGAGACTGATCTGTAGGGAATAAAGATTTCGTGCAATATGTGTGCACCATCTGATTAAATTTGTTGCGTTCAACAAAGTGACAATCATGCCTCCAGTTAAATTCACAAGTACACAGCTCGTGTGAAAACCTCATCGTCTTCTCTCAAAAAGTCGAATAGAGATTATTTGCATCGTGAAATTTAATTATGAAATAAATGAATGTTTTTACTGTCATAGTGAGAAACTTGCCGAGAAAATAAACGGACACTGTTTACTCAAAATCTGTATTTAAATGTCCTCACTCATATTGTAATGAGGATTATTTAAAATTCGAAAGCATCCAGAAGTATCACATAACGGTGGGATGTTCAGAATTATAAAAATAATTTGAACAACTTGATTAGTGTCCATACAAACATGTGCGTAGTTTTTATGTTTGATGTATCAAAAACACGGTATTGGATCACTGGGTTTACTCTCTGAGAAAATTTTTAGAGAAACACAGAGTCAGTATACGGCTGAAATAATGTGTTGATAAGTTGGAGCAACTCGTTTTTAATCTTTTAGTAGTAAAACGTCGTTTCAGCTAGCCAGACGTCATTATCCATCACCAAAAGCACCACCACTTTCACGAATACCATTTGATTTTGAGTGCTCTTTCATATTTTCATGTCTATCCTCCATTTTAATCGATTCTACTAAACTTTCGGTAATTTAGTTTACTAGATCCGACTAAATTTGACATCAAACTGACAAAAGCAACCAGCTGGTTATCGATTGTCGCTTTGTGACCGCAGTTGTCAAACCATTATAATTCGGTCGTTATCATTGGGTGCAAGCGAATGTGCAAGGGTTTACTTTAATCAAAAAATAATTAATCGCCTTTTGAGGCAATATCCCAATGATCGACGTAACATAAATATTGTATCTGGTTTTGTCTGCTACGTCTACCTACGTATAAAAGAGTTGCATCACACGACAGACTAGGGTTAAGTAATATCCTTAATTATCCAGAAATTAACTTTTCCTATCGATGAAAAATTATAGAAACAAATGCTGCACAGAAGGACATTTATTGTTCTATATTTTATTTATTTGATTTTCAATATACATATATATGTATTTATATTTCACAGGCATATCATCAGTTATTTCAAATTCCACATGAACGACCCAAATATCATTTCAAGCTTAAGCCAAAATATAAACAAGTTATAGTTTCCAGTAAGCTAAGTTCTTTTATGTCCCAGTGTTTAGGCGAGGTCTTACTTAATCCCGAAATTCAAATTGATTTAAAATATATCGACCGATATTTCACAATGAATTTCATCTGACACGTGATGGTGCATTGGAGAAGAATAGGATAATCAAATTTAAATGTCATGAATTGCCTTGAAGTGGCTGGTTCAATCCTGTTCACGTTAACATGAATTGTTCGGCGGGTGTTTCAAATTTATTTATGAATTTGTTTGAGTTAACATTTCAAGGGATCTTTTGTTGAGTTTTTCTGAGTTAAAATAATTTTTTGCAACGCGGTGGACCCAGGAGCATGTAATTGAATCATTTGCATATTTTTTGCATTCATGATATGACACATAATACATTGAAAATAAAAATATCAATAGTTGCAAACTACTTTACAAGGTTAATAAAAACTCAAGGTTTCAGCTTTGAAATTCAAAACAATTTTTCTTGGTGTGAATTGTAGACAGGAAGTTGTGTCAAGTGATTTATTGGTCTGTTGTATTTGACGGGGATTAAATTCACATTAGATAGGTAGTAAGGAGAAGAAAAAAACGTAACACTGTGGAAATTAGTAGATTGGAATTTGTAATTTGCACGGTACTTTCATTCAAAACGGTAATATCGCAAAGTTGGATTTACTAAAAATACAAAGTAAAAATAATTTTGAACAATTTTATGATTGCAATATCGCGTCAATAATAACAGAAAAGGAGTTCAGTGTCTGTCGGTAACGATTGATGCAGTACGAACGCTCTACGTACTATATTGAGTATTCTTTGAATCCGCAGTGTTTAAATTCAATTATTACACACATTTTATTTCTTCTATCATCAATAAACGTTGTTGATTTCAGCACAATTCCGTGTGAAACTTGCAACTTTTACATTTTTAACTTTGAATGATTTGTTGCGCCAGTCGCAAAAATTTTAAATAAACACTGGAGAAATATGATGTTCGAAAGCAATGCAAGCTAGGGAACTCGTCTATTCTTATCAAATCATTCGATGTAATTTGATCTCGCGTTTAATTTGGAACTTTTCCCATACAACGAAAATGTTTACATCTTTTTCAATGCATTATTTTCATAATATAGTTTGTTTGAATTAATCTTATTTTGGGAAAAATTATATCGCCCAACGGAATAATTTTGCTCTTCAAATTCTCGTTCACCTGAACTGCTTGTCAATAATGTTCTCACAGATAACAAGCATAGACATTAAATATATTGTTACATAAATGAATTTTTGATAACAAATATCAGAAAGAACGTTACATTGTTTTCCAGGTTCTTTTTCAGTCGACATTTGATTTTCATTTTTGCTAAAGTAAAATCAGACTTAATAAAATTTTATAACAATTGACCAGAAACCGGTTGTGATGTGTAAGGGCGGAATGTGTGAACAACACATTACTTTTATAAAAATATTTCAAAATGTAAGATACAAATTAGTTTTCAATAAATCATTTCGTTTCCGGCTAACCATGGTCATTTTGATAGCTATCTATAAAATCTCTCTGAGTGATAACAATATATTCTGCATCAACCTCAAGATGAGATGAATACTGCGTGCTGTTTGAGGCAAAAAGAACAACGCTAGAATGGGACAAACTTGATTTATAGACCGAGTAAT
>JACCGJ010001297.1:46322-56475 GCA_013407085.1 Atriophallophorus winterbourni | reverse complement strand
TCGGGCAGATGTAGTTCGTTAGCCTGGGAGGGCATTTCATCTAAGGGAAGGTAAACCCTGATTTTAAACCTCCGCTGCCTTGCGGGATACCCAATCGCGGGAACGGCTTCGGGAGAAAACCCTGAGGAAAAATCTGAAACGGAGTCTGGCAGACGGTTAGTTGGTGCACACCACTTCTTTCTGGCAACTCCCTGCTGCCTTGCAGGTCGCAGTTGGTCGTGCAAAAGCTAGAGAAGCTGACTCGTACAAGCGCCGAGTGGTGCTGGGAACGCCGCTTTGTACTCAAATTCCCAAGAATCTTCCTTGAAGCCGACTCATCCTCCAGGAGGAGATAGTCGCACAAAAGTAACAGTAAGGTACCGCTGACGCGGTGACCTACGTTCAGCAGCCGAGCGCAGTATCTGCTCTTCCCCCCGCATGAAGATTACGCTCCGAAGTAAACGAACATATTTTCAGGTTATTTCTTCACCCCGAGCTCTTGCTTCTTCTGTCTAGGCCCGGGCAACCTGACAGTATCTCAGCCCACGTGCAGTCTCTGACTGTGCGGCACTTTGCCTGGATCAGGCTTGTGATTTCATATATATATATTATACTTGCTTCTTCCTGTTTTTTACGAAGTCGGAGACGACCGCCGCCTTGAACTGTGACGCATCTAAGGTGTAGTCTTTTTTACGCCGACATTCACGTCTCACTCATCTTCAATCATTGTTTCATCTAAATCGCCATCTGTCGAAACAGATGCATGACGCTACCCAGACCTAGTGGACATCTGTTTAATTACCCTCACCACGGTAAATCTTGTAGATTTCATGGCGATAAACAGTGTTCTGCCACGCTTACTTGTGCATGTGTTTGTTTCCTGTTGTGGTTAGTTATTGAGTGAGAAACAAAATAAAGAAAATGTGAACAAAAATTTTTCTCAAAGTAATAAATACGTATATTAACCCGGTGATGGATTACTCAGTGCAAGCTTGGTCACCGTGGCTACAAAAGGACATCAAGCTGCTCGAGAGGATCTATCACAGAGCAACTAAAATGGTTGGCTGCCTCCGCAACCTACCATATGAGAATCGACTTGAGCAGCTTAATTTGGATACACTGCTTCGCAGAAGGGTTCGATTCGATCTAATACTAACCTACAAAATAATGAACTCCAAGGCGCACCCTCTGAGGCATCTATTTCGCCTCCGTTCAAGCCATGCCACACGTACTCACCCATTTGCATTTGATATTCCACATTCCCACCGGAACTGCCGTCGGTTCTTTTATTCGGTGCGCGTTTGTTTCTTATGGAACTCCCTACCGTCACATGTTGTCCAATCATCTAGTGAAAGGATTTTCAGGAACAAACTGGATATATTTATGCGTAGTAATTCCACCCTACATCCCGTATATATAACATGATCTTTTTTTTTCCAAACGAATATTTTTTTACCCATCATACCGACATAATACATGTCATTTTTTGCAACTACAAAACTGTCGATCTTCCTGAAGAATCAATCTTTTTTTTGTATATATATTTATTGTCCTTATACGAATATCCTGTGGTGTACAGCTACGAGCTTTTTTATACCATGAATTCTTGAATCTTCTTGAATCTTAATGTGTTGCTCACATCCCCATCCCTTACACTCCACTACCGGTTTCTGGCTGTTTGTCGTCATCAGGTGTAGACAGCAAGATTAGGTTCAGCGAGCCTTGAAACAGTGGATAAATGGTAAACAAGTGTATACTTGGATGCCACTGTTGCATAGGGTTCGTACAACGAACCACGGTCTTCAAACACAGAATCACATAGTGATTCGTGGTCAAGCACTCAAGGCGCACAGTCAGCTCAAGAGCACTGCGGTTACTATTTTAAACCTTCGAACTCTTCAATATCTCGTCCAATCTGTTGCTATGACGTCATTGTGGTTTTTACCTACCCAAACCCACATGACCTGGCAGCGCATCTTGCCATCTCGCTATTCCTTCGTTCGTTCGATCGCGTTATGCATGAATCACCTCATTTTAAAATCCCCGATACGCCGCAGTGGACCTGCGCGCTTCCTACTGTCAGTTGACTCATCTCACTCGGAACGAATTACCTACGATCGCCTTATGCGTTTTGACAAGTGATTTGTTGTAAACAATTGTACATAACCCTGGTGCGTGCGTGCGTGTGTATATGTGCGAGCGCCCGCATCCTCTTAGATCGATGATCCCCGGTCGCCTTCACGATCCACGTTCACTCCAGTTACCGACATGTAAAGTGCATACAATGCGACAGATGCAGGTTGGCTGGTTGACTGGCTGTTTACTTTAACGTGCCTGGTTGCTTTTTGTTCAATGCGTGGTTGAAAAATCGGCGGACATTTTTGTGGGTTTGGTAGCCGTTCAAAAGATAAACTCTCGCGACCGCTGCTCCCGTAGGAACCGAGTCTGTTCTACTAACCAAAACCACTATTCGCAGTACCAGTGTGCGGATGTGCAATCATGCAGCATTTCTGTGCTGTGCGGCTAACATCGTGTTAAATTGATTGGCCAACGGTAGTGAGCTGCATGCTGAAACACGCTGGAGTCTCACTACCATTTCTATTTCCTCATATCTGTCTAGGCCTTTCAACCTGACAGTATCTCAGCCCGCGTGCAGTTGCTGACTGTGCGGCACTTTGCCTGGATTAGGCTTGTGCTTTCAAACCATACCATACCAGTGATACGTGTCGATGGTCGAGTAACCGTCATTTTTCGAATCGGAGATGAGGTCAGCGGAGGTCAAATCACGTTTTCGCAATGTTTACCACCTCACCTCACACACTCCCCGTCCACTTCACGTTTGCGTCCGAATTCACATCTGAAGTCAGCCTTTCTAACGTTCACTCGAAAATCCCACAACACCAGGAGGCGTTTATTGCGAGAATGGAACACACGCTTATTGTGTACAGTGAAGGCTCGTTACCAAACTATGGCGGTTGTTACTTTGATCTGATTGGTCGATCGATTTTGTGCCAACCGGTTCACTACAAGCCCTCGTCACCTTGACCGACCTTGACGAATTACCAATCGTTCACGTTGCCTCTCTTATCCGGTTTCCGGATAGATTGTCACTCGGCAAGCGTTCCCATGCCATCCCTCCGAAAGCCGAATTCTTGCGGGTTCGTGTTTATTGTCGTCGACGAATGATGGTGTTCCGCACATATTGTCCAAATGCTCACGATTGGCAATCTTGGCCAGTTCACAAACTTGACGAAAATAGGCTTGCATAGAACACATGGGATGAGGGTTAACATTTACGCGTCTACAAGGAGAAGGCATCTGTGTATATATTCACAAAATCGCATCCCTGTACTCAGTCAACCTGTCGCGCAATCATAGACCGCCCTTGGGTTGCGATAGTGGCAGTGAGCTTCCAGCATGTTTCCGCGTTCAGTTATTATTTGACACAATCAAAAAGCGTAATAATTGGGTTGAAGTACTACGTCTCTGACGCTTGCAAGCATTATTAAGTTATCGTAATTGAGTAAGGCGGGATCATGTTGGTAGCTCACTTGCGTCATAAGGTGTTTTCATCATGTGCAGGATCTAGGTATCTGGGTTACTAATAACCTGAATACGAATGGACCTTGCCAAAAAGTATTCAACAGGATAAGCGGTATCTTGGGAATGCTGAGGAGAATATTTAGGCGGTTCTCTCCTAAAACGCTCCCCTCCCGCATTTTAAATACTTACATCCATCCAACGATAGAATTCATGATCCCGGCTTGGGCACCGTGGTTGCGTCAAGACATTGAATTGGTGGGCAAAACTTACCACCGGGCGACTAAGCTAGTTGATGGGATGCAGCATATACCATAACTAGAGCGAATGGCAATGCTGAGATTGACCGATTTAAAACACAAAGGAGAGTAAGGAGCCACATGATCCTAACATTCAAAATACTGCGGATGGAAAATCACCCTCTCCACGATTTGATAAAAGTTAGTTCACCTAAGAATACACGGAGTCATTGACGTAGTCTCGTTATACCGCAATCAAGACTCTATTGTAGACGTCATTTCTTCCTCGTGAGTATTTGCTTTCTGTGGAATTCACTATCACTGGATATTGTGAACGCTCCTACGATCCGTGATTTCAAATCTAAACTGGATGCTTATATCAAAGAGCACTCCACTATCGGCCCTGTATATTGATCCCATATGAACCCACACAAACCAAACCCCTCAAAAGAATTTTGATTACATCCTCTGTATTGTTTATAGCTGTCATCCAAAGGTACTTGTTATGCGATTGCTTTTTTCACCATAAAATCTTGATTCTGGAGAGCACCTACCTTTTTGTCTCATTCGAACTCTCGTCTCTGGTTGACGGTGAAGACAACATGACGGTATACTGCACTTGCGTGTTAAATGCTTTATTGCACGGCAGTAAAATCGGGACCATCCTCGCAAGACACGAACCTTCCATTTAAGAAACATCCGATCGGTCGAGTAGTGCCTATCGTTGTGGAGAGATCGTTCTTCCCGAATCAGACTGTTTAGACACGCTGTGAAGCACGAAACCGTCATTCGCATGCGATCTACATCCATGGTCGACATCGACCGAAAGAAGCCAACGACTGCAAGATGCTTACAACAGTACTGCTACTTAATAAGGCTTCGAAGAAACTCATCTTAGAGTATGGCGATAGTCATTCTAGGCTCTGATATAAAGACTGACTATGCGAACCTTCGCGTGAGAGACGCTTGCGTGCATCTTATTCCGGCCCCTCTTTGATTTTGTCACGATTTGTTAGTGTATTTTTTTTCGTTTTCCGACATTTTGTCTGGCCCCTGAAACTGTTCCATAATAATGATGCTGCGCCCAATCGAGGCTGTTTTCGTGACGCTCAAATGTTCGTGCACTAAAATGTGTGCTGTGCTCTTTTGTCATCCGCGGCTATCCAAGTCTCCAGTCAGCTTTTTAGGTCATCTGTGTTCAAGATGGCCACGTCCCATGCTGTTTTCCATTTATTCTGTCGATATTTTCCCGTCTTTTCCATTAGCTATCCTATATTTTGTCTCTAGCCGGAATCTTAGGTGGAAATATATGTCTTTAATTTTCATTTCTCGTAGCTCGGATATTTTGACGCACTTTTAAGGAATTTTGCATGTCTGTACACCACAAACGTGTCCCATTACCAACGTGTATCTCCACTGATTCTATCTTTCCTATGTTTCTCCCGCAATCCCATTGCATAAACCGCAATAGTTCAAGCTTTCATGCAAGACCCAACTAATGGCAGAGTTGCTGTGTGTTTGTGTGTAGATGCTGGTCAGATAGTTGTATCAACGCAGCTGTTTATCTGTTCTCGAAACATTCTGTCATAATAGTCATGCTCTTCTTTCGTTTCTTTCATAGACGGACATGTTCAAAACTACAAAGACAAGTCCAATTATCTTCCCGTGTCTACCACAGGTTGTGGGCCACACCACCCTGGAGCGGGCACCATTTCCAATCACGGGGCTTCTGCTGCCACCCCGCTGTTGATGATGTCCAACCTGCAAGGTAGCGCATTTTCCGAGCACCATGGTCAGCAACCAATCAGTAACGCAATGCTCAATGATCAGTATTCCGCAGCCATGATCAATGAGCTGATGCTGCAACAGCATCATCAACAACAACAACACCAGCAATCCATGTTAGGCTCACAGATGCATTTGCAACAAGATCCACAAGCCGCGTTCCAACCGCAGCATCATCAGTCAAACCACTCGCTTCTCGTTTCCCCCGCTGGTGCGATGCTCGCCTCGGGGAACGCTGCGTTATATCAATCGGGCACCCTGCCTGGGGGTCCGCCACGCGGATATGTTAGACAGCAGTTCGGTAGCCAGCAACCTTTGAATCGAAGCAACACGCCTGGAACCGTGATGGAGGTGCCGGAATTTTATCAGTCCAATGTGTATGCACATCACAAGTCCCAATTACCGCCTGTACCGGTGAGCAAGGAAGTTTTTGGTGTCTTTCTGTTCAACAATTAAAGGTTTATTTACGATGAGTCAAAAGTCGGCATCGTCTACGCAACAACACGTGTAAACTCATTTTTCAACAACTACGTTAGAAAGATTCGTATACATAGTTAGTCGATGCAACATTATCATGGTTTCCCCAAGTTATTAAGCATCGGTAGTGAGCTACATGCTGAAACAGGCTGCGGTCTCACTACCATCTTTATTCTCTATTTCTAATATCTGTCTAGGCCAGGGCAACCTGACAGTAATATCGCCCACATGCAGTCTCTGACTGTACGGCACTTTGCCTGGATCAGGCTTGTGCTTTCATACCATACCATAAGGGGATCGCTGTCGCTTGCTCGTTGGCGACGTTCAGGGCACGTTCTGCGAAAGTTCCGTATCGATTTTTAGGCGTAACCCTATTCACATGTTCGGTTTAGTGTACCAGTCGGATGGTTGGTACGTGACATGATGTCCCCACGTTCTTGCACGGTAATTGTATCAAACACCGACACACTTAACTGCCCTAGTATGTTCTCCATGGTGTATCCTGAAATCTTTCCCATATCGATTGTATTGATAAGCTGTTGAGACATTGTTCTCTTACTAGCAAAGTGCTCGGGTGTGCAATGGTGCAGTACTTCTGTACTGTGCATCTACCGCCATGCTACCAGTAGTGATCTATATTGCTTCACTGTCATTTCTATCTTCCTTCCCATATCTCTCTAGACCTGAGCAACCTGATGGTATCTTATTACAGCTATGTTTTACTTCGCCTGGATCAGACTTTCGATATCAGCATCAGTAAAATGGAAGACACAATTGTATGATATGGTATGAAAATACAAGCCTGATCCAGGCAAAGTGCCACAGTCAGAGACTGCACGTGGGCTGGGCCACTGTCAGGTTGCCCAGGCCTAGACAGATATATGAGGAAGAAAAAAGGACAGGAAATGGTAGTGACACTCCAGCCTGTTTCAGCATGCAGCTCACTAACTCTCGCCAATCAATTTAGCACGATGTTAGCCGTACAACACAGAAATGCTGCACGACTGCAACTCCGTGCAATTGTAGCTTCTCCCAGTTACTCGTGCTTTTACTTTTTAATGGTTAACAGATTTCCCATGTTGCTTTATCATTTTCGTTATTTTCATGACCACAGCATCCACAAAACGCGGAATTGCCAAACGGTGCTCAAATGCATCCGCAAATGGTCTATTACCCTGGGCCTATGACTCCCGGTGCAACTTCGTTGAAGCGCGAACCGCCTACCGGTGGTCCACCTCAAGACGGTTCGGCATACGGTAAGTATTCTGTGTGAGCCATATGGTCTTGTTTACTTACTTACTTTGTGCGATTATCTCCTGGAGGATGCGTCGGCTTTAATGAAGGGTCTTGGGAATTCGGGTACGAAGCTGCGTCCCCAGCACCACTCGGCGTTTGTTCCAATCAGCTTCTCTAGCCTTTGCACAACCAAGTGCGACCTGCAAGGCAGCCGGGAGTTGCCAGAAAGTTGCGGTGTGCAGCAACTAACCGTCTACGAGACTCTGCTCCAGATTTTCCCCCTGGTTTTCTCTCGAACCTTTTCCCGCGATCGGGTATGCCGCAAGGCATCGGAGTTTTTAAAATCATGGTTTTCCTCCCCCTAGATAAAATGCTTTCCCAGGCTAACGAGCTACATCTGTCTGCAGCAAACTGGTTTTCAGGCGCCAGTCACTCTCCCTAGCCCCTTCTCCTGTTGGGGCTTGTGCTGGGGCCGTAAGCTGGACTTGGTTGTCAGAGACACGCGCCATATGGGAGCATTTTATAGACAGTGGGAGTTTATCCTCACTGCCACCCCCGGCTATGACAACCTTTGGAACCATATGGTCTCGTTTGCATCCATGTCATCGGTGTCAGCCATTCAGCTTGTTGCCCCGCTTGTACCGAATACGCAGATGGAGGAGCATGTCGATTGTTCAGCATCAAACTGCACGAAGCTGGTAACCAAAAGCTTTTTGTTCTCTGTCGCCCTGAACATCAAATTGGTGTTTGATATCGTTATGATTACTATCTCGGTGATTCCGGTTTCTTATTTATTGTTTGTTTGATAAGAGAAACAGATCATGCTGCACAGGATACGCGGGTTGGGTTACATTTTACGGATGCCGGACCACTAACCGATTTTTTTTGCGACCCCACATCCCGATCTGTTTAGATTTCGTGGTGGCCAAACCGTCACATGACATAAGCACTTAAAGACATTTACTAGTAACCTGTTCAAAGTTGGTGCAGCACGTCTTCTAGACTGCGGTCTTCCAGATCAGATCTCACAATAGTTAGTTACGCTTCCGGATGTGTCTCGAAACCATGTTCATTGGCAGTCTTGCAGTAAGCATCTTCTTGCAGTGTTGGCTTAATCTTGTATAATGTCAAGTGGAGTTGCGTGGATTGATGTTGATGATGGATTAGTGAAAATCGCAAGGAACCTGTGTCCTCTTTCATGTCATCACCATTTCAATTGAGCTTCTTCAGTACACAACATGTATGGCGTTCCGCGTAAATCAATATTATCGCAAACAACACGGTTGTAAGAATCTGCAAGCCCAGTGTCTAGGCCTGGGCAACCTGACAGTATCTTAGCCCACGTGCAGTCTCTGACTGTGCGGCACTTTGCCTGGTCCAGACTTGTGCTTTAATACATACATACGAGCCCATTGTAAATGTCTTCTTTCCCACTATCTACTATCTATCCACTTCTATTTCCATTTTTTTACAATATCTGTCTAGGTCTGGGCAACCTGACAGTATCTTGGCCCACGTGTAGTCTATGACTGTGTGGCACTTTGCCTGGATCAGGCTTGTGCTTCCATTCATACATACAAATCAATACGGTATTCGTTTACTCAATTGAGCATTATACTGCGAACGCCTGACCGTTACTTTCGAAACACGGCCTCGTTCATTGTTTTCAACTTCTCAGTATTGGCAAAGTCAGCTTCGCTCTTATGTATGAAATCACAAACCTGATCCAGGCAAAGTGCCGCACAGCTAGAGACTACGCGTGAGCTATGATACTGTCAGGTTGCCCAGGCCTAGATAGATTAAAACGTATATAGAAAATAGAAATGGCAGTGAGACTCTAGCGTGCTTCTGCATGCAGGTCACTACCGATAGCGTTGGGAGCACAGCATGGAAGTACCGCACGATTGCACTTCCGGATTCGTTTGAGTTGATAAACATTTGAACGAGTTTCTCTTGATCAGACTCGCACAGTAGTTACCTTGAAAGATGTGGTTGATGCTCGTTTCCCTTGAGAATTTCGTTGCGTGGGTCTTGTTACATCAAGCGTTGTGTTATGGAAGCGCATACAGTAAAACTGCGTATTTGGTCATTTGACTTTATTCGTTTACAACACTTGCTTGAACGCTTCTCAAACACGCTGCATGTAACGAAACACCTGTGTACGTAGCTCTGTCAGCCCCCTCTTCCATCCATTTATCGTGGTCTTATCGCAACTCGATATTGACGCTTGTCTTAATGATCGTGATAAGTTCTACTTCTATCAGCCCATGAGGCGCTCTGTTTCCCTATTCATTTTCCCAGGTACACTTCTCCAACGAGGTCAGCTGACTGGATCAATGATCAATGACCGGTCCTCGGTCATGAGTGGCTCCATGCGGCCGATGAGTGGACACCATCCGGGCATGGTGTATTATCATCCGCAAGGAAGCCAGCAAGCGTTGCAGCACATGATGCACAATTCGACTGGGATGAGTACACCACAAGCAGCTGTCATGTATTCTCCACGCCAACAACAACAGCAGCAGCAACAGCAGGCATTGTTCATGGCGCAACAACAATTCCCCGGCTACTTCGTGCAACACATGCAGCAACACCCCGAGGCAGTTGCGCAAATGTGAGTACTGACTGATTTGTTTTCATTCCTATCTTATCCCACGTGCAGTTTATGACTACGCGGCACTTTGCCTGGATCAGGCTGGTGACTTCATGCGTACATACATTCCGATATTCAACATTCACACTGACAATATAACACAATTAGTTGTCGTGCGGCTTGCTCCAATCCATGCGTGTCGACCGGAGGCGAAGTCGTTATCTAGTCTCGTTCCCATCTTTGAACACCGTAGACGGTACGCAGTACCAAGTCCTGCACGTTGGTCATCCAGGTCTTCACTTGA
>JACCGJ010001297.1:0-41387 GCA_013407085.1 Atriophallophorus winterbourni | reverse complement strand
CATAAGTAAGAACCGGGCGAATCGCCGCTCTGTAGAAGCGCAGCTTTGTACGTCGGCTGATTTCTCTAAGGCTAAATAGAACCCAACGTAGTCGCAAAAACGCCGTACGCGCAGCTTGTACACGGGCCGGTATCGCATCCCTGGCTTGGCCTGACGGTAGCACGCACGAACCAAGGTAACGAAAAGTGTTCACCATCTCCAAGTTCTCGCCATCAATCTTGAGAGGCAGATGAGGTCCAGTGGCGGTGGTAAAATACTTAGTTTTGCGCGTGTTGATTCGTAGCCCCAGCATAGAAAGCGAATTGAGCGAGGGCGTTCCCAGGGTCGTCTGAGCGTTCCACCCAGGTGACCTTGTAATCGATCGATCTTAGAACTGTTTTTTCATCCCCATCATCGTTGACTGTTTTGTAGATTCCCAAACCACGGGCACCAATCATCTGGTCAGCTGCCTCCACCAAATCAACCACCTCCCCCTCCCCCACCTCCGGGAATGACGAATGGATTCCCCCCGCAGCATGCGGAACTCCATCACCCAGGTGGTTCGTATCCAGCTGCGGATTCACTTTCACGTCGACTCTATTCGGGTCCAGCGCCCGGCGGTCTACTGGTTGGCCCACCTCCACGAATGCGAGATTATTCTGAATACGGGATCCCTCGTGGAATCGGGCTACCGCCGACGCCGTCTGGAGGTCAGCCTCTGCCGTCGCATCACAATGCCTTGCTGGGTTCTGGGTCAATGAGTCCGGCACCGCAGTCTAACATCAACATGATGTACACGGGTCGATATCGTGAAGGTCAAGCGTAATTCATAGTGCGTAGTCTACTTTGTCGATACCATTCAAAATTCTACCGTGTGCTGCTGTCCCACACCTGACATGTATCGCATTGTTTTTTGTCCAAGATGACTTAACAACCCATGCCACAAATTTTGTCTCGTGTTCTTCTTCTGTACAGTTCAATGATCACGCATCTCAATTGTGTCGTATGCATTTCCGGCTGACCCCAATGTGTTTTTTATCTCGTCCTGCCATGATAATTTGCTCTCCCTGCTTAGTCGTGTTTGTTTTTGGTTTCGTATATTTGCTAGCTGCGTCGCACAATCTCAATCAACTAGCTTGCAATTTTCTCTCCTCGCTCGCTCATATCGCTTGCATTTCCATAGTGTGTGCTTTATGCCTGTATCCCACCGTCCAATTTACAATCTTTCTCATTGTATTTGAAGTATAAATTTGCATGACTAATGTGTTGGGTTTTCTCTGAACGACGGGATGATACCATGAAAGATCGCTGATGATTTCAGTTGGTTTAAAGTCATTTCGATTGATGGTTAAATTAACAAAATGCGCGGAAGATTGAAACGCCATTTTGGCGGGGTTGGGATTTGAACTCGAAATCCGTGGTAAACAAGATTTCGTTTTGAAAACTTTTCCCTTGGGCAACCTGCAGTATCTTCTTAGCCCATGCGTAGTTTAGGACTGTGCATGGACCAGAGCTTGTGTTTTCATATAGTTTTGAAACTTGTCTTTGAGCTAACATAATGTCAATCGTGGATTTATCTACGACAAACCACACGCACTAGACGTCACTGAAAAACGAAGAAATGAGACATCTACAGTTGCTTTGATAATCATTGTCTCCACAACATCGGATACTATGCATAACACAATCTTTGGTAGCAGCGTATACATCAAAAACAAGTTCACATGCATAAACTGCTCTGGTTAGGTCACATATTGCGAATGGGAACTCGTTCATTTTCCTAACGCGGTTTTATGTGCACTCGGGATGGTGTCATTGCAAGGTTGCTCAACCTGGGGAAAACTTTGACGGTCAAACTAGCTGCAGCTGGTGAGACCCATCTCTTAGGTTTGGGGTCAACAGATCGATATTCGTAGTGGCTTCTTACTCTTAGTGAAATGCCTCAAAATCATGTCCTAATGAAGATATCTTCTTGGAGTGTGTCTTTAATCTTGCATGTTGTCAATTGAAGTGGTGCGGAAAGCTTGCTATGATGCGTGACAGTGAAGGCACAAGGAAGCTGTCACGCCGATGTCTATCTACTCATTCACAACACTTATTTGATCCGAGATGTAGACACCTCATCGCAGTGCGTCTGTGCCTAATGCTCTCTAGGTTCAATAGACTTTTAGGTTATTGTTACCTTTAAAATTGTGGTTTGCATTAACTTCGACGTCTCTGTGGTATACTCAGTTGTTTGATTGGATAATATCGCTAGGTCACATCTGAATAAGCAATACAGCACTTAGTTTCTGTTTGTTTCCTTTCACAATTCCCAATATTCGCTAGCGCGTCCCTTATCAAATGCTGTGGCTCATATGGTTTCTTTAGCACGAAGCCGCATACGTGATACGAGTTCACCTGCTGGCTATCGCAGTTATTGTTCCAATTTTAACTGTTATACACATGGATATGATGAGAATCTAGGTTGAGCACTGTTCCCGGAAGTGTAGCCGCGTTCTGACTTGAACCTGGACTATGTGATCGAAAGTCGAACGTCATATCCGATGTACCGCCACTAGTCACAGGCTAATATCAACTCGATGAAGTTGATGTCGTGAGATGTGACTAATAGTATATTGTAACTTCTTATACAGTTCATCATAAGCACTACAACACCGACCTCGGTACAATTCTAAATACATCTTCCCTATTCTGTAAATGCTTCGTCGACTTCTCACCTCCGAGGCTTTCACACATCAAGACTGGACGGTAACCGTTCACTTTCCATCCCTGTGGTGGTTTTATGACCACCGCACCATCTAGCTATGAAAGCATTACTTATCAAAGATTTGGAATAGGTTCACGTACTGTTCCGACAGATCGCATCGCTTACTTTAAGCTTGTGTAACAAGCAGATCAGCAATTGATCTTTTATAAGTGACTTGATACCCTCAAGCCTTACTATATGATGCTTAGCGATAATATTAAACAGTGGTGGGGGGTGAAATGCTACTTATTCGTGTTCCCTATTCGCCCTGGGTCCGGATGTTGTGTCAGAGACGAAACGCTGCCCAAGACTCCTTTAACCAAGTGCACACAAAATTCTTGTCATTAAAAGAGATCAAATTACAAGGGATCTCACAAAAGCATGCTGTAAACTTATGTGAACAAGGATTTTTGGACACCCGAGTTGGTTCGGTAGACATTCCGGTAGATGTTTTTCGGTCTCATAATAAGAAGTTTACTTTTGGCTGTAGCTTTATTAAAACTTCACAGTCCAACCCTATCAATCTACTAGTTTAACTGACTAAACAAGCGCTTTCCAATACTCCATTGTCAATCAATGGCCTACAACGGTGCGCACATAACCATGAGATCGTTGCGACAAGGTACTTCAAATATGGTGCTTTTAGACGCTCAAAAAACTAAATCAAACTACTTACAAGTTTAACAGTAGCATGAATAAAACAAAATATTGGTAGAAACAGTTATTACGCAAACTAATCGCTTGTAGCAGTCATATCATGATCAGGCAAATGAAAGAGTAATACTCAAAAATACAATACAATACAATATCTGTAGAAAACGGAATGCAGTATTTTGGCGGAGAAAGTGACTAATCGTTTGAGCAGCTGAATCGCATGCTAGCATGGAAACGCATTCAAGGAGTTTAATGTAGCAGACAATCGCAAACTATACAACGTGATCTTCATAGTCATGTCAAGAATTTAATGAAGCGTGATAATGAAGTGATGCTCATGGAGGGAAATGCAAAGGGGTGGGGGCAGATATCTAACTGGAAGTGTGTCCGAACGAGAGTGAAAACAACGAAAGTAGCAACGGCAGCACTAACAATCCTTGGCTCATCTGAAGCGTCGTGTTGGCAGAAGCGTAAAGCGTGCGGAATAAATTCACGCAACCGCGTGGTTCGCATTGAATTTGCTGACAGTTTGAGGTAGAATCGCGGGTATTGGCTCGTGTTTCGGTGCTGTTTGCGTACGAGGCAATGCGGGGTCAGTGGAATAGCCGTGTATGAATGAGCCGTGTTCATCGTAATCCGCTGCAACGAATTGAGATACCGTGATACAGTTGTGTAAGATGTCGGTGAAAAATGCTCACAACAAAACGTTTAGTGTGCAATACTACTGATAATGGGTGCGCGGATGAGGAGATGAGTTGCAATTAGGTGGTTAGAAAGCCTTTGGAAACGGAATCTGTGGAGAAGAAAATCGTCCGTCCAAAGTTGCGTAAACTAAACCTCTGAGTCATATAATTGGTTAGTAGTAAGGCCAAGTGTAAGTCACACTACTCATGAATGTCAGTGTCCCGTTGAGTGCACACACACACACAAAATCGATCACATTACAACTCAGCCTATGCACACCGTGAACAAAGGTCAGTGTGGATTTACACAGCTCGCGTCCTGATTCAATGGTTTTGAGTCACGAACGGAACATTTCACAATCGCGCAAACACACCGCCGACACAATGTTTGCTACCATGTGCGTGTGTGTAAACTCATGAAAATTGGAAAACATTTGAGCTAATGATATTCCACATGTTTCACCCCAAAAAAACAATGATGAGCAACCGGACGTGATAGCATTGAACCATGCAACAATCACTCAATTGTGGACAAACGCTCTCTCGGTCTGTGGGCGCGCGCGTGCACATGTAACGAAACTCCAAACCGGATGAAGACGATGAGCTGTTTGTTCAACCACGCGATAAACCCCTTACTCGGTTGCATTCACGTATTCAAACACATTCTATTGAGCGCTTAGGGCATCGATGATTGTTAAAACTGCGGCAGACGGAGTGTGGTAAAAGTGAACCTTAGTGGCAACAAGGATGGTGTTCCGATAGCCGTCATGTGCATGGCTGTGTATCTCTGTACTCCAACGGTAACACCGTGGAAAATGCATTGGCGCCGTTAAGAAGCTGGTCAACTGTGTGCTGGTCTTTAACTGTGTGACTCTAGATTTGTGATTGTATGCATGCATGATATATGGAGGATATTCAGCAGCTAATAGGCGTGTCATAACCGAACTGTCTCGTAAACGATTCATCTAGTTCACGACCATCTACTGGAGCTGGACTTGCTTAGACCCCCTTGACTGCCGTGGTGGCATTCAATCGTCAAAATCATCGCTTCACGTACATGGAATTGGTCCATCATTTAAAATAATTATTTCTTACCAAGGTCTATCCAACGCAGAAAAGTTCCCGATTACTCATACTTGTAGACCTAACCCGGTAATCGTCCTGGCTGTTGCGAATGGTTTTTCTCGAGAACAATAGCACTTAATTTAAGTCATGAACCAAGTCGGAATCCTTAAGCATGACCGGAAAGTTTGAGCGCTCGCAATGTACTAAATTCCACAGACCAATAAATAGTAACTTCATTTTGTCCATAATCGTACACAAATTCACCACATCCATGTGTATGAATGAAATCGCAAGCCTGGATCCAGACAAAGTGCCACACAGTCAGAGACTGCGCATGGGCTATGATATTCTCAGGTTATTCCTGCCCAGACATGAGTCATCTATGGTCAAACAAGCGCGTTGTACAAGCTGCACCGCAATCTATCCCAGTCCAGATACTTGGTTCCGTAGACAGGCAAACATTTTGTAGAGGATTTGATTATTTAGACTCAGTGAGTCATCGTTCTTGGATCACGAAATCGAGAACGAGTCTATGACTTGTTGCAGTGTGCTTAGGAAAGACAATCGGTTATGAATGAAATCACACAATGTCGCAGAGTCATAGACTCCACGTGGGCTGAGATACTGTCAAACTGCCCAGGCCTAGACAGATATGAGGGGGGGACTAGAAATGCCACTGATACTCCAGCGTGTTTTAGCACAGAGCTCACTACCGGTGGCCAATCAATTTAGCACAGTGTTAGCTGCACAGCACGATTGCACATCCATGCACTACACAATTGCATATCCATCGGCTGTAAGCACTGAAGGAGGGTATAGTCGTAAAAGCTAACATTGAAATGTATATTTACCACAGTGAGACCAACCAATGAGAATAGGTTGATCAAACAGGAAGCTAACTCTAAAGCCCAAAGTATTGTAGACTTTGTTCGGCGCTACTTTAAGAGGTTGTCTTTCAGGTTCTGTGAAATGCTTGAATATATGTGATATCTAATGTCTCCCAAGCGTCAGATTTGCAGGCAGCACGAACATCTTGTATGATTTGGGCCACATTTGAAAACATACGACCACCAGGTACGCAGATAAAGACTTGGATATGTTAAAGGTCAATAGAAGATCACCGAAAGTGGAAAAAATTGCGGCTAACTTCCAGTCGGAAACTAATCAGAGGGTGATGAAACCACTGTTGGAATCGACATTTAAGATCCACAGCTGTATTGCAATAAAAAGTAAACCTCAAATTGAAGCGATAACAGATACGGTGTAATTGATACGAAAGCGGATTCCCTCAAAAGGAATTACTGAATTGCATTTGTCGTAGAATTGGTTGGAGCAGTTTATCACGTGAAAATTGCAAGGACAAAACACTCTGGATTTCGTAATCAGAGGCATGGACTATGAGTTCGGTTGAGGATATTCTGAGGTCAACTCTCGATCGATGTTGCCAATGTTGCATTTCCACACGACATCAGAAATTGCATGTTGCTGTTTGCACCCGAAACTTAGTTAACTGATATGCATTAACTCTCAACGATGACCTAAAGTTAGATGGGTGTGACCGGATCGGAACAGTTTACGCCGAGACCTCGAACTGATTTGTTACGGTGAATTGTTCGCATCTCTGGCAGCAGTATTGACAAACATCCTTGCGTTACGGGAAGAGTTCAACAGCTATGCAGCATTGTGAAACATGAGATGAAAAACAAATTTTGAAGAGATTGATTTTAGTGTTTTCAACACCGGGGGTCGGTTTCTACGTTCATGACCAAGTAGCATTCCACACTGCCTCTGTTTGAAATGGCCACTAAGAAGCCTATAGTACGAATAGATGTATCAGGCCGCGTTAATTCGTTTCGCCGGATTATTAGAAACTTGTTGCTACGATGAGATACACGTCAGCTATGCCGTTTGATCATAGTTCCGCGCTAGAATCCATGCGGCTGCTTGACCGGGTACACACTGATTGCTAGTCTCAACGAGTCGTGAATAAATTGGCGGTTGACGGATAGACACATATCAAAATATTGAGGTCGAAAAAAACGACTCGGCTCAGGGACACACCGCGCAAAACAAACAGTGAAGCAAGCGCTCGTTCCAATGCGAAACCCGTTTAGGCACCCAAGTGGGTTGACGGCAGTGCAAGATAAACAACGGCACCGCGACACCGCACAAGAGAGGTGATTGATTGAAACCTACACTCGCTTCAAAGCGCAAAAGAGTCACCGAGGCTGTACAGCGCGTGTTTTATTTCAATTACATGGTGATGCACGATTGGTAGCTTACAGCGGAGCGATGTCAGTCCGTCATGCTCACATTAATGGCATCTAGAGAGAATATTAATGAAATTGCAGGGCCTACGGTTGCGATCGCAGACTAACATTCTAGAATTTAACATTTTCCGAAAATGTATTCCCCCGGGTGTACCATGTAATTCCTTGCCAGTACAACAATTGCCTTCTTACTTGGATGAGAAGCTACCTTTGATCGATTGTGTAATGTCGAGGGACATCAAGGAAACTAGCGGTGTCCCACAAGGATCGGTACTGGGCCCGGTTCTCTTGTTGGTGTACATCAATGACCTTCCGAAACTTGTCACATCCAAAATGGTTCCCTTTGCGGATGATGTTAAACTTTGGTTGCGAATCACGTCAAGCGTGGACTGTTTCTGCTGACAGAGCAATTTGGATATATTGAACAGCTGGTCAGAGAGGAACAAGCTTCCATTTAACTGCACAAAGTGCAATATGTTGCAGATAAGTAAACATTTCCCATTCTCCTACAACCTTGGATCCCAAAAACCGGATTGGACAACTGAAGGTTCTCGGCTTTTGGATTAGTGGGAATCTGAAGAACAGCATGCAATGCAAAGCGGTGTATAACCAAGCTAGTCGCATGCTAGGTATGCTCCGGGATATTTTGGGGCGTTTTCCTTTGAAACACCTTTCTTGTTCGTAAACACATATATTAACCCAGTGATGGATTACTTAGTACAAGCTTGGGCACCATGGCTACAAAATGAAATCAAGATGCTCGAGATGATTTATCACAAAACAACTAAAATGGTGGGCCATCTTCGCGACCTCACTTATGAGGATTGACTGGTGCACCTTAATTTGGATACAATGGCTCGCAGACGGATTCGAGTGAATTTAATCCTCACGTAAAAAATACTGAACACTCAAAGATTCATCCTCTAAGGTATCTATTTTGTCTCCGCTCAAGCTATCCCACACGCACTCACACATTGACATTGGATATTCCACATTCTGACCGAGAATGTCGTCGGATCTTCTTCTATTCGGTGCGCGTTTCTTTCTTATGGAACTCCTTACCGTCGAACGTTGTACAATCATCTCGTGAAAGGATTTTCAGGATCAAACTGGGAAAAACTTGCTATTGATGGCTCACTTTACAGGGACTGTGTAACGCGAGCTGTAATTACTCACGAATGCCGTAGTATGAAAGTTTTCACGATATCCGCTCTCATTCGATACCTGAGGTAGAAGTTGTTCTAATCTTTCAATAGCGTTCATCAGTATTTTATTTGCTAGGCATCAGTGACAGGACGACTATAACGAAACGACAATTCGAAGGCATATGCATACAAGTACCGGATCTCGTAGATCCAAACAGCGTTTTTTCATTCCTACTATCTTAACGCATATGCACGGATGTGCGATCGTACAGTACTTATGTGCTGTGCGGCTAACACCGTGCTAAATTGATTGGCCATCGGTGGTGAGCTGCATGCTGAAACTGGCTGGAGTCTCACTACCATTTCCTGTTCTTTTTTCTTTCTCATATCTGTCTAGGCCTGGGCAACCTGACAGTATCTTCGCCCACGTGCAGTCTCTGACTGTACGGCAGTTTGCCTGGATCAGGCTTGTGCTCTCATACATACATATGACAGTTCCAGGTGGCGCCTACAATAGCACGGCAGCATCGGTAGTTGAATTGGTGATCAAAATTGCCGTCACACTTGACAGTAATTGCCGTATGGCCTAACACTCGAAACTTGCCAATCAACGTAATCGGACCCGATTCGACTGAGCAAATCTAGTCAGGTCGCGCGACTAAAGTGCATTGCGATTGAAACGACAATTCGCTCACAATCTAGCTGTCACCCCGTTTGTTCAATGCCTCTCAACTTGTCCATTAAGCGCCTATTAATGTGTCAGTGGAATTGTCGCTGCCTTCTCGATTCGGAGCACTTTTGTGAGGATGGAATAGAAATGACAGGTTAGGAATCTATGATGTGCGACCTCGGTGCTGAGGTCAATTCATTAAAAAACTGGTCGGTGTAGTTTGATAGGATAATTAGGCTAATTACAATTATGGTATGCCAAATGGCTTCCAATCTGCAAGATATTTCTTAGATAGATAGATAGATAAATAAATAAATAAATAGATATCGATAGATAGATAGATAGATAGATAGATAGATAGATAGATAGATAGATAGATAGATAGATAGATAGATAGATAGATAGATAGATAGAAAAATAGATAGATAGATAGATAGATAGATAGATAGATAGATAGATAGATAGATAGATAGACATGAAATCACAAGGCGGCATCAAGTTAAAGTGCCACGCAGACCGAAATTGCGCGTAGGCTAAGATACTCTCAGGTTGCCTAGGTATAGACACATATTAAAACGTGAAAATGACAATAAGACTGCATATAGCCTAATACCGCAGGCAATCGTTGGTGTGCAAATAGCTCAATTTTGATCACTGATCATATCGTTCGCGAGGTAGCTCAAGGTTCTGTAAAAGTGCCAGAGCTCATGACTAGTCCGGGATGCCGGCTGGCCAATTATGAACCTGGTCAAAATGGGAGCCAACACATGAGAGACGATCAGCATTTGGGTGCAAATTACTATCGACCGTTAATCTAACAGGCGTTGTTGCAGTAACAGGAACACACCGTGGGGTGCATAAAGCTTAACGTTTTATTTGAAGCTAGCGATTGGCAGACTAAACCTTGTACGATTGATCACAAGCAATGAACCCAAGTCCACCGATCAGAAAGATGGAGCTCGGGTCCTCTGGAATTACACACCGCTCGATGATTTTGGCTGCTAGGTTCTGACAATCTGGTTGACAGTGATATCCAAGTATAACTTTGTTTAGCGCCATTGCTTCCACTGTATCAAAACTCACTGGAACCTAGACTTGATGACAGTAAACAGCCAGAATCCGGTCGTGGTGTGTAGGGGATGGGGATGTGAGCACCAAAATATATTGGTCTTTTACAAGTGCCTTGAGTGATTGAACAAGAATTACTTTGTGATTCTGTATGTGAACATGATGGTTCTTTGTAAGACATACAAGTATACCTTTGTTTACAACTATACCACTGTTTCAAAGCCATTACTAGCACGCAATTGGGGGAAGTATCTTAACTGCTACCCTACCATTCCTAAAGGGTGAAATAGGACCTATTGGGAATATCGGGGCTTGCTACGCGGCGCAAAGCGAAGTTCGTAAATTCAACGGAAGAA
This sequence comes from Atriophallophorus winterbourni, assembly GCA_013407085.1. Taxonomy (NCBI): domain Eukaryota; kingdom Metazoa; phylum Platyhelminthes; class Trematoda; order Plagiorchiida; family Microphallidae; genus Atriophallophorus; species Atriophallophorus winterbourni. Next base: position 30,748 of record JACCGJ010001297.1, on the reverse strand, counting down.
ACTCCAAACAACGTGATTAGCTCTAGATTTAACCATGTGTGTTTGACATGCAAAATCATAATCGGGTTAGAACGAGTGACAGCGGAATGGGGTTAGAAAAGCGGGTGAGAAACGCAAGGCACAGTGTGTGTGCGTAGACTCAGGCGTTAGAGACACATCGCGTTTAAGGTCAAAGCAGCGGGAACACGCAAAGCAGCTTACACCTCTTACGGCCTATCCGATTTGGGCAACAGCGGTTCCTTGGTCGAATCGTGAACCTCGGTAGGCTGTGAGGCGTTTTTGTCTGGGCAACAAGGACGGCAGTGAAAATGTAATGAACACACTCGCTATTGAGTGAACGAATGGGGTATTATGAATGTAGACAGGATAATGGAATAAACGGTGAAGAGGGATTCATGCATAACATGAGTATATACTGAATGGTGTACACCGTACAAAAAACGTACCAACACATGGCCATGACAGTGCTAAGTTTTCGAGAGCGATAAGGTAAATTAGAAAGCAAACACTAGACAATGTAGCATGTGGGCTTCGAATCAATATGTACTCAACCACGGGTTTGTGCACGTGCTCATGCTTGACTGAATGTTTTGTTGAATAGATTAGTTCACTGCAGAGCAAGGGGGGTAAAAATACGGTTGAATACAATTGAGTTTGGTATTTGTCTCAGGGAGAGAAAAAGATATATGGGGTCTTGGGATAAATGCCACTGGGAATTGTACTAAGCATCTTCTTGGAGTGTTTGCTTAACCCTGTGCGTTGCCAAGTAGAGTGACGAGAAAAGCGCATGGCAGTGAAAGTCGCAAGAAAACTGTCGCTTTGCTTGTTCACGAAACTTGCTTGAATGCATGTTCCGTTCCAGGTTTGGGCTTCACATTCCAGCTGGTTTGCGTTTACACTTCTATAGAATCCGTAGCTGTGTAGATCTCACCCTTCCCAATCTTGTTTCATGGTTGTATGGAAGTTCAGTAGTCGGTACATGATACAGGCGTAATGCTACCTCTAAATTGCACAACACAATAAAACTCCGGGCACTGTGAAAGTTGAGTGAGGCTCTGAACTCACAGGAAAACGACGCTGAATCGGATGCGACCACGATTAGTCAAGTGTCTGAACGACATGCGCGACATCAGGTTATTGACATGGCTAGTAGTGTTCTGAGCTCGCACCGAAGCGAATGTAAATGTCACGTGACCGAGAAAAGGTTGCCGTTGCAAATATGCATACTAGAGTGATCAATCGATTGGTTACTTGACCTTGAAGGCAATAAATGAACGACTAACATGCTTATCGGGAAAATCAGCAGCGCATTTGTGAACCAAAGGAAGTTTGCAGGTTAATAAATATCTCATTAATATCGGTAGCATCTTTCTGAAACGATTTCCGGACAACATTGGCAAAAACCCTCTACTCAAAGTGATCGCCATCATGTCGTTAAAAGAACGATGAACTGAACATCGGATTCAATATAACATCAACAGTATCATTATTTAGCGATTGGCCTATCGAAAATAGTGTCGGTTTCTGTTAACCTTCACATGCAACTGCGCCAACGACAGTTGAATAGTGGTGATACGAGGTCAATTCAAGCTTTCTTCCCACCCCACCCGAAAAGTGATGATGGGCTTTGTTTATAAGGCCACGAGACATGTGTGATTCCACAATTTCGAGCTCAACCTTAAAGTGGTTGAAGATTTGCGTGCAGTCCAAAGTTTGTTTCGATGGACATATCGATGGTTGATGAATGCAGTATCATGGGGACGTCGACTCAGAGCAAATTATGCAAAAGGTTTTATCGAGCATAGACCTAACTTGCGTTTCACTCAATCGCCTTCAACTATCATTTTCGGTGAATATTTCCCACACATGTGGGCTTCAAACATCACCTGAACTTTCATGACAACTTAAACGGGAAAGAATTAGATTCATGTTACGACTTTTTAATATTGTATACTCGTCACATTGTTGCGGATGAAGTGTTGAAAATAGGTGACTCAGCCGGGAGTTGTAGGTTGAACAACTTCTCAAACTACACTGGTGGGTACCGTAGACAAAACGAAGGCATGCGACATTAAATGAAATCTCGATAGCAGTCCAAGCAGTCACGTGCTCACTCAACTTGTAGTAGAAGCGCTGACGGTTCGTTCGAATGACGATCGACTGAGCCGGCTAGTTTATACACCACTGATTAGCTATCACCCCCGAAGTTGTTTGGTATGTTGTCTTGCTTCCAACCGGTGTTCCATGATAATGAGGAGTTAGATGATGATGTAATAATAATAATGAACTAAACACTGTGCCTGATGACGCTGAAATAGATCACTTTCGTTTATATCTATATCATCTATACATTATCTGATTGGCCGAAATTTCTTCATAGTTTTAAGTGTGCAGTGCAATCAGAAGCCGGAGTCCAGGCGTTATTAGAAACCTTTTTTATTCTACCTAAGTTCAAAATGCTTCTATAGTGTATGAAGAATAATGAACTTGTATGGTTCTAACTCTAAATGAAATCTTGTATACCTCCTGGGAGTTGAACATGTTGCTAATAGAAACGCGGATTCTATAAATCCAAAGCCCCTGACGCGAAAACGATTAAACGAATTGCCTTGCAAGCAGCGTAAGCATTCACTTGTAACGAAATTAGTCCATACGCGTTTAAGTGTGACCAGCAACCATCTGCTTCGAGAAAGTGACCTAAAGATAGGACATGCAAGTGAAACAGGGTACCCGCATCGTGTCTACATGAGTAGCGGGGGTCGGGGTGAATTGAGAGTGCACGAGAAAGTAACACGCTTCAAGTCAAGGCTACTCGACCCGTTAGAGCAGCATAGCAAGGTATAGTCCGCGTAAAGTGCACAAAGATGCAATGGATCGTTGGAGCGGAAATAGTGCACGGCTCACGGCTACATGAGACACCAATTCGATATTTGTTTAATGAAGAAACGTGTCGTAGATTGATGTAAAGCATGTCTGGGTGAACTCCAGTCGAAATCGTTTTTGGAACCCCTAGAAACAAGTAGAAATCGGCGCTGATATTCTGGATAATGTTTGATGAGATATAGTGTTAGGGAGATGGTATGTGTGTGATGGAAATGCATTTAGATAATATTTTTTTAGATTCACGATAAGTGCTGTACTAAGCGAAGCGGCTAGGTGTCTACGATGCAACGATGGAAAACATGACGTTTTCGTGGTCGACAAAATTTCACAATCGATAGCCGCTTGTCAATGCAAATTTTACCGGATGCCAGGATAAATACTTGCTGGTTACCACGGCAACCACTAGTTGATTATTGGTTGCTGTGGGTGAATAATTGAAGAGATAGTTTGATGGGATCGAACGCGTGGGTGTTAAACGGGAAAGTGGATTGAGGTGCCAAATGCAATCGAGAAAACCTTGGTGACAGAGCGGGAGAAAGCCGACAGAAGTCAGTGGTGACGATCTTTCACGGGTTTGCAGAGGGATAAGATGAAGCAATATAACAATTGATCGGAGGACATGCTAGTAGTCCCCTTTCTACTCAACGAAGTGATGTAAAACACGTGGGATTCCTTGTTAGCCTCAACGAAACCCTCCGTGTTCTATTACTTGGCGATATCCAGTTTAGCAGTGTTTGGATTATGCCAGTGGCATTGCCGAGCATACGCCAAATCGCTTGTGTGCACGTGCGCGTGTTTGATTGATCGATAGAACCAAGGCGGAGCGAGAATCACAAATGAAACCGCAAAAATCACCATGATGTTTACTCAAGCACCGGATCGATACATATTGATCGGCACAACGCCATAAGTCAGTGTGGGTTGGTGATCGGTTTACGGATCATGTACTCATTTTCATTTGTCACGAAGATGATGAGCAGAGTTTACTGCACCTTGGTTACGAAATGTAACACGATAGCTCAATAGACGCTAGTAGACCGACGGTTGTTGTAGAACAGTCCGTAGATATGAGTTTGAGTGGCTGTTTTACGAAGTATGATATTACCGTAACACTACACTGTGAGGTGTAGACGAATAAGAATTGTAATATCCAAATGGAAATGCAAGCTGAATACAGCAGGAGGCTGTCTATGCGTAAAATTGTGTGAATACCGTTTACCATGCGCTTTAAACCGTCATGGTTCGCTACCCCTGGATACAATTACACTACTCAAAGCAAGTGCTTTGGATGCAGAGATGTCATAGTCCACAGGAAGGCAAAGGAATGCATGTGCAATTTATTGGTGAAAGTGCATGTGTTACTTGAAAGATTAGTCTCAGATGCGATTCGTCATGAGGCATGGTAGCACCAGGAATAAAGTTTTCAACACAAGTTGACCTTGTAAACCACTGTTTGCTAAGGTTGGCACAACGAACCTGGTCAATCACATGTGCCCAAACCATTTGGACATGAACTAAAATTCGTATTTGCATGCCATTCCATCCTACGACCGGTTTCGTGCTGTTTGCACTCAGCAGGTAAAGACAATAAGATCAGGATTTCAATACAAGGGTTGAGAGTGAATGTGTGAAGACTGGAAATGCTTGAACATTTTCTAAAGGAAGGAATTTGGTAACTCTATCAGCGTACTCAGTTTCATATCCGTCACTTCAAAAACGTGTACAAATGATGAACAGTGAGCGAAAAAGGGTGAAATTCACAAATAGTCACGTGCTTACCTCCATACTGCGACAGTTCACCTTCATCCTCGCTGGCCACATGAACGCTCTCGTCATTCAACGAATAGTGACTCGAACCGATGGGCTGTTCCTCCCTGTGAATTGGATGGAAGGTCGCTAAATCAATCACATCTACAAATTGACACGGGTGTCTCAAAATTTATCGGAATGAGGCGGTGTTTCGTGAAACGGAGCTGAATTGAATTGTAGGTTTTTACCACATACCGCAGGTTAAGCACGACGAAGAAAACCCATTTCGTCTTGACAACGCCCATAATTAGTCTACTTTCAGGACGTTTGGTTTGAGGCAAAGTTGTGGGAAGCATTGTCTCGTCGGCGTGGTGGTATCCGGTCTGGGGTGTGGTATGACCGACCAGACAATCAGATGAAATGTGGAACCAGCAAAGCGTAGTTTTCTGGGCAACGACAACAATGAGGATATCTGTTCTAAGATTTGATCCGTTGATTTTAAAACAAAACCCCAGTGACGCGACACCGCATGTAACAATGTGAACACGGAGGAACAATAGAAAAAATCGGTTGTTTGATAGGCAACGACTGTCAACTGTAGAAGCAAAGTTTGTGACCGGGAACACTCACGGTCCTGCGGCATTTTTGGTAAGTGAAGTTTGTAATATCTATGAAAATAAAGTTTGCAATGAATCGGTTATAGTAAGTTTTTGGTAACGTTTCGCGTCTGAACACAGAAGCTTCGTCAGACCAAGGGTGTCGGTACGAATAGTGTTCAGGTTTAAATGACATTTTCTTGACCAATCCTGAGTTCTCTAAGCTAGGCGGGGGAGATCAAGACAATTGATCATACCCGTAATTGCTGTTCATCCCTAAATTATTAAGTAAGTGCAGAGGTGTGAACAGCGTCTGCTGAGACACTGCTTACGTAATCATGTGCGTATTAGGTGTGATGTTCGTTAATCCTTATCCGCTGCCGAACCGAACGCCAGATTGTTGAGATATCTGCCCCATCCATCAGGGAGATTTGAAGCAGTGTCAGTAATTTGATTGGTTGACTTAATGCCCTTCATCCCATTTACGTAAAATCTACTTCAAATCGTAGCAGGTTGATGTGCCTGGGGAAATTTAATCCCACAATGCATCAAAAGGTGCGAATCGTGAAATCGAAAGTTGACCTTTTGAACTGAGTCTGGACTTTACGAGACAGTCAAGTCAGGATGATAGCCTGGCGATAAGTTTTGACATGTCTGATTGCGGCGTCAATCCAAGCAATGGTCGGGTCAAAGTGATTATAAAAGAAACATCGATTCGCAAACGAGACATGGGCTAATGAGTTTAGCCAACAGATTTTGTATTATTTGATAAGGTATTGGAGGAATCCGATGACAGACGTAGTCATTCAAGGCTATCAGGTAGACTAATATCAGGTTGTATACAACCATAAGTAATTCCGAGAAAACTATGCTCCATGCGTATTTCTCGGGTGAAGATTACGGTGATTGTATATGATGGACACGCTCAATCTAGAAACATGAAACGCATTTTGTCAACCAAACTTCTTCCGAAAATTCCCCAAAGGCAGAAGTGGCGCAACCGTCAAAGAAAATCACATACAGTGGGTCGAATTAAAAGAAAAAAATTCGTTAGATCTATGGTGAAAATGGGTTTTTAAGAGAGTTTGAGGAGCTGCACGATGTTGTATGTACAACCAGGTGTTCACGCAAGAGACTGAAATGTAAAACCAAGTTAAAAAATTGCATCTGATTCGTTGCAGTTCCCAAACACCTCCGAACTGACAGTTGAAAGCACCACATGACACAGACGTCGACTTTGTTACAGACCGGAAAATAGTCTATAGCTAACAAAGACACACACAAACCTTAGGACCATAAATATGTTTAAGTCGTTTGCTTGGTTCTCGTTCAAAATTATATTTGTTTCGTACCACTTAATTTGTACATCGTCTGACACCGGACCCATATGCTGAAGACGAGACTGGTCGTAGTTTGTTCTATATCTGGCAACCGTGGCGAGCATGTGACGGTTGCCGCACATTCCATACAGGTGTGATCGCAACGCTTATTTCACTACGGTGCACTGACTGTGCACTTAGGTTACTGTTCAACTGACCGAAACGACTCAGTTCACTGGCGGTGATGCACTCAGCCCTTAGAAATGTTTTAACGATATATTCAATTGAACAAGAAATAATACTGACGCATGGTTATCACTTTGCATCTCATTCGAAGTGTGCTTTCGAACTTATCGTGGGTGTGCTAGAGATCGGCGAAGTGAAATACGGTGCGCGATTGGTGGATGATAATATTGGATTGTTTGCGCTATGATGATGGTATGAAAGCGCAAGCCTGATGTAGGCAAAGCGCCACACAGTCAGAGACTGCACGTGAGCTAAGATACTGTCAGGTTGCCCAGGTACTTTACTTCGTGCGACTATCTCCTCCTGGAGGATGAGTCGGCTTCAAAGAAGATTCTTGGGAATTTGGGTACAAAGCGGCGTCCCCAGCACCACTCGGCGTTTGTTCGAGTCAGCTTCTCTAGCCTTTGCATGGCAGCAGGGAGTTGCCAGAAAGAGGTGGTCTACCAGACTCTGTTCCAGGTTTTTCCTCATGGTTTTCTCCCGAAGCCTTTCCCGCGATCGGGTATCCCGCAAGGCAGCGGAGGTTTAAAATCAGGGTTTTCCTTCCCTTAGATGAAATGCCCTCCCAGGCTAACGTACTACATCTGCCCGAAGCAAACTGGTTTTCAGGCTCCAGTCACTCGCCCTCGCCCCTTCTCCTGTTGGTAGAAGCAGTTCCGCCGGGCTCGGGGAGCCACTCGTGCAGGCCAGAAGCTGGATTTGGTTGTCAGAGGCTATTTGAGACGCATGTCATATGGGAGAATTTTATAAACAGTGGGAGCTTATCCCCACTGCCACCCCCGGCTATGACAACCTTTGGAACCAGATATGCGGAAGAAAAAAGAACAGGAAATGGTAGTGAGAATCCAGCCTGTTTGAGCATGCAGCTCACTACTTCTGGCCAATCAATGATGATAGTAATCACGGAGTCATGATATTTCTACAATGAAAACTAGTCAACGTGTTGTTTATGATCAAATTTGCGCTGAAATCCAGGTAGTTTAGCGGCAAACAACTCTCAGTGGCAATCCTCAGAACAACTAGTCATGCAAATACTTTGCAAATTCATCTGTGCAATTAAATCGTGTTGTCCACAATTCAGCACAAGGCAAACAGCTTTTTACAGTGGCATTGATCCAATCCGCTCGTGTACCTTTCCCGTGGAAGACAGTGTTTGAAGGAACGGAATTAATAGGAAGGGGGACAACGGGTGCTGGTCGCGGAGCAAGGAGCACACAGAAACTGGTGGAGCGGGTGTCTGAACAGGCGCTGCGAAAGCCAACATCGTTCACGAGCATGATGCCGTAACAAACTTACCTCACTGTCATAGAACGAGTTGGAATTTGTGTTGAGCAAGTCCAATAGGACGACAATGAAATGAGGCAATGCCCAAAAGTTGTTTAATATGATAGAGCACTATACAACTAGCAAGTATGTACCTGAAGGGTAAGCCCGTGTGAAACAGGATTTGTTTGAATACACTAACAATGGTCTCGACTGAAAACCAGTTTGCTTCGGGGGGATGGAGCTCGTTAGCCTGGGAGGGCATTACTTCTAAGGGAAGAAAAACCCTGATTTTAAACCTCCGCTGCCTTGCAAAATACCCGATCGCCGTAAAGGTGTCGGGAAAAAACCCTGAGGAAAAATCTGGAGCAGAGTCTCGCAGACGGTTAGTTGGTGCACACCACCTCTTTCTGGCAACTCCATGCTGCCTTGCGAAGGCTAGAGAAGCTGACTCGAGCAAACGCCGAGTGGTGCTGGGGACGCCGCTTTGTACCCAAATTCCCAAGAATCTTCACTGAAGCCGACTCATCCCCCAGGAGGAGATAGTCGCACACAAAAGTAAAAGTAAAAAGTAAGTCTCGGGATTCTGATTCTGCTTGATAACGTTGTCTCGTTAGGGTATAGGAATCTTAACGATCTAACATAGCAATATCCATGTATTTTAAGCAAGGTGGTTTGAGCCGTATGCTGTATGAGTTCTAGCTTCGATTAACTGAATTCATAACGTAGTTAGGTCAGATGGTGAGAAAATTTTCTAAGTAGGCCCCATTTGTCCATCTGACTCGATAGTATAAACGTTTAAGCAAGGTATCAAGAAACAGTATGCTAAGAGAGCCGAGTTGAGTATTACAATGATGACTAACAATAGTTACTGTGATAAATAAAAGCGATTTAAAATAGCGACAACCATCCAACGCGTCAGCAATAATTGCAGAGTTTGGTAAACGAAATCTCACGTACTGTCTTTGGTAGGTCTTGAAAACCTCGGTGTCTTTGATCTCCTGCAACGGATCGTTGCCGTGAGCACGTTCTTTCTCGTAAACCTTGTAGGTTTCACCACGGTCGCGGGAATACAGCCAGACACTCAGAATGAGCACGATGATCACGATCAATATACCGATTACCACAGCAGCTATCCAAGCCATACTTGCGCCAACTGTGAAAAAGAATAAGTGATGCAATTCGAAGAACAATACCGTCAATGGATATGTTGTGCATGTATGAAAGCACAAGCCGGTAAAGTGCTGCACGGTCATAGACTGCACGTGGAAAGCACAAGCCTGATCCAGGAAAAGTGCCGGGCAGTCAGAGACTGCACATGAGCTAAGATACTGTCAGGTTGTCCAGGCCTAGACAGATATGAGGAAGAAAAAAGAACAGGAAATGGTAGTGAGACTCCAGCCTGTTTCAGCATGCAGCTCACCACCCGTGGCCAATCAATTTAGCACGATGTTAGCCGTACAGCAAGGAAATGCTGCAGGATTGCACATCCGTGCTGGACTGCACGTGGGCTAAGATGCCGGTAGGTTAGCCAGGCCTAAACAGATATGAGATATGTGAATATACAAATGACAGTGACACTTCAGCATGTTTTCACATGCTGCTCACTAACGGTAGCAAATCAATATACCATGGTGTAAGCAAAAATCCAAGGAATGGGAAAAGTATACTGTCATTGAAATTCGTAAAGTTCCGAATTAAACAAAATTGGGTGGGTGGGACAATTTTGAGGCCACACGATGGAACTGCTCGCCATAAGGAGCAAAACTGGCAAATAATGGTTTATTTTCATGTAGCATTTAATTCTGAATAAATCTCGAGATTTTACAATAAAAATCAAACAAACATTGCATGGACGGTAAGGTGTGAATCTGCGGTTCGAAGAGGTTGCAAAATTGAGGGATGGTTCGTCGAAATGTTGCCCAAAGGATGTCTTCAGCCTTACACTCCTTAAATGGACAGCAAGAACGGACAGTGAACTTTAAGGGAATGTGCAGATTGTATACTTGTATAATTATACGTGTGTTGCATAAAATAACAAGCCTGGATTCATGCATTGTTCCTCACAGCCATGTACCGCAGGGAGCTCCTACGATCCGTGATTCCAAATCGAAACTGGATGCTTATATCAAAGAGCACTCCACTATTGGTCCTGTATATTGACCCCATATGAACCCACACAAAGCAAACACCTCAATAGAATTTTGATTGCATTTTCTGTATTTTTCAATAGCTGTCGTCCAATGGTACATGTAAAGCGATTGCTTTTATTCTTGATTGTAGGCGTGACGTTGCTTAAACAGATCTATGGTAAATAGGTTTCTCTCTTTACAATTTTATCGTGGCATCGCACGCAGCTCGCCGGCGGTGAGAAATTATATATTAGGCGATCCGGTTGAAATGCGAAACAATTAAATCAAAAGTTTTGCACAACTAATAACGGTTTTCAAAACAGATTCAATCTGAGTATTAAATATTTAAAGGCTCACGTCAAAATTACATGACCGCTATAAAAGGGACTGAACAAATGAATTCAGTCTCATTAACGAGAAACTCACTGTGTTCAACTGAAAACGATCGCCGGGCAGTAAGCTGTGCGGCGAAAGCTTCGTCCGTATCTAAGCTCGAATCATAAATTATCCTGGGTTCTGAAGCTAGACCTGAATTAATCGCTGGAATGTTGCGCGCGACTCGATTCAATAGCGAATCTGGTGGCACTGCGAAGTCAGCATCCTCATTGTGAACAAACAGGCGGATGCGGCATCGTAGGGTCAAATCGCTAGTGAAAAATGGATCGCTGAATCCCAGGTTTTGAGCGATAAATCGTCGAAGTTTTGGCACACTTTGAGTATGATTTAATTTGTCCGTTTCTTCAACTGGGCGTCCGTCAGGCCACACAGACAAAACTGACTGTCATGATAACGAGAGAATGTGAACGGAGTTCCATTCGTGTAAAACAAACATAATAAATATACAAATTAAAAGATTTTCCAGGTCGATCATAGGCTTACAAATATATGAAATCACAAGCAAGAAGGCAGGTCTGAAATGATGGACTGTCATTATTACAAGTGCTAGAATAGAAAGGGAATAGGATAGTGAAACATGAGAAGCCAGCATATGCTAGCATATAGCTTATGACCAGTTTTAAGTCAATTTGACAAGGTTACTTGCACAACTACACATTAAAACAAAAGTGCTCATTTGCACGCATTTCTATCACACCCACCCACCCCACGACCGTTTTTTGCTGTTGGCGTTCATCGGATAGGGACAGTAGGATCATTATCTTCATGGGCTTGAAACAGTGGAAGAATGGAATACAAATTGAACTTATATGCTACTGTTTGATAAGGTTTGTACGACTAACTTGTTAAATCACATGCATATAGGGTATACACCCAAGATCATGAACAAAAAGGATCACTTGCATGCATTTACATCACACACACAACACGAGCGATTTCATACTATTTTTAATCATCAGGTCTCGCCAAACTTATCCAACAGCGGAATACAAGGGTAACTTGTTTTTACACAATTACACGTTCGTACACATCAAAACATAGCATTTCACACGCCAAATTCTATAATTTTTTGTTGGAAAACCATTCAAGAAAAATGTAGTATAGTTTCAAATAGCATAACAATTAGTTTAAACATTGTTGTATTTGTTAATATCGGCTGCTTTAGTATTTCAGCAAATTTGATAGTAAGATAACTTACTTCACTTTTACTTTTGTGCGACTATCTCCTTCTGGAGCATTTGATGTGTTAGAAGGCTTTTAACTGACTAAACGATTCACACACTTTTATGGGTTTCGATTCGAGACAACAGTTATCAGTCGAACATAAATATAATTTAAATGGAGTAAAAAGGCAAGAATATGCTTAAAAGAATAATAACAATAAAAATTACATGAATGAACAAGAATTCAATATGATTCAGCATTTATTGAGTCGTGTGTGACCCGCGTTCAGATTGTCAAGCACATAGAATGCACATAGTGAAATTCAATAAATGGTCAATGCAGGAAAATTTGCAGAATGTCAATCTATCAAAATTGGAAACGTTTGCAACATTCTACAAATAGTTGTTTGTTATGAATCATAAACTATGATTCCAAACCTGTTTTTAAAGAGCAAACCCACCCTAAATTGAAAGAAGCACTTACTCCATCTGCATTTGGGATGGTAAAATATTGGCCAACACCGCTGGAATCCAAATTTTCTGACAGCCATTGATTTTGAATAACCCATGAAACATTGGCGGTGATTGAATATTGAGTCCACCAAATGGAAATTAATTCTCGATCAATAGAACAACTGACATTGTAGGGCTTCGTATCACAATCAGAGATGCAGTTCGAGCTTTCTGGCTTCGCAGATAAAATTGGTGTAGCTGCACAACACGGAGACAGGATTTAGATTAAAGTATGGAATATATATATATATATATATATATATATATATATATATATATGTGTGTGTGTGTGTGAACTGGCGAAACTTAGAAATATTATAGGCGGCTTAGTTTATAAATATGTTAACATGTGCATAGCATCAGAACTGGGATTTCATTAACACAAGAAGGACTTACAAACTTACAACTAAGGATAGTATCAAACTAAGATGCAAATCTCTATAATCTGCTAGTACAAACAGAAAAAATCGGAGCATTACCAGTCTTTAATCTATATGTATAACATGAAATTAATTGTTGTGACATCTTTAATACGTATCTTACTCGAATCTAGCAGAAATCTGATAAAATAAAAACGTTTAAACCTTACAAGGGAAATGAACAGAAAAGAAATGAAGTATATATTAAATGCGGATCATTTTCTAAGTATAGCTCGCGAACATTTCATTAAACTCACGTATAACTTTCAAAGAACTGTGTACGTGTGAGCCACCAAAGGGGCCATCAAGACGTAAAAGCAGTTCGAAATCTTGTCCAAGCTGTAATGAATTGATATCCACAATAGCTTCATTGAATTTAGGCATTGCATGATGAGCTTCAAAGTTTATATCTAATTGGGACAACATTTTATTGAGAGATGCATGTCGCGCCAGTCTGTTGCGAAGCTCTTCAGCAGTGCTGCCTACAAACTGATTGACACCGACGTAAAGGTTTTTAAAATATTTCGGATAGAACTTGCACATAGCTTTGAAATTTGATCCTTTCATGATGTAAAACAATTTTGATAAGCAAGACGGGTCAACAAACTTCGAAGGATATGTAGAGTGAATTATGTATGTAAACGTTAGTTTGTCATGAGGGTCAGCTTTGGAAGTTACGATTAATTCATATTTTCCTTCAATTTCGACTTGTGGTCTCGATGACAATTGTAACGAGAATTTGGTAGCACCAACATGAGAAAGTTCATCTCCATCTTTTAACCAGACAAAATTTGATCCGGAAGGTGGTTCACGATACAGCGCTTTGAGAGAAAATCCATCTAACTTGCTTCCAGTCATGAAGGTGTATTCCTGAAATTGATCAACAAGTGGTTCGAGTCTAATCGTTTCTGGAACCGAATTGTCGAGGATCAAACCACTAGTCATATAATTACTTGCTGCATCTTGAACACCGCCGGCAAATGTTCGAACAGGATCATCATGCTCTTCAGTTCGGCACAGCACCGCAATATTTCCTTTTGAGATAAAATTGGGATGAAGAAGGTACATTGTTCCGTTTAGATATTTAACTATAGATCCTTCGTTGAATGGCTTTCTCAATTGATTGCATGTATGAACATTAATGGGCGTCGAAAATTCACAGTAAGACCATTGATAAACCCCCGTTCCACCTCCAGCTGTATGCATCCATTCTGGCCAAGAATTGACAATGTGATCAGGCGCACACTTGAAAGCATACGGAAAGTCTGATTTGCCAATCGGATCTACGACAGAAACTGAATCACTTGCGGTGTTGGGTAATCGACGAAAATAGTAGGAAGCATCACGAACCTCCACCTCAGGAGAGACGACGGTGATGCCATTAGCTTCCGTAACGCTGCAAGAAAATACTCCCGAGAGCAACCTGTAATCCATCCTGTTTTTAGAAAGTTTCACCGTGAAAGCCGCTCCATTAAATTCATCATACACGTATGAAAATTCCACGCCAGCACATGAAAATTTTCCTTGAGGTATTTTATCTGACAAAGACTGGCATGGCTGCTCTGGATCGTCACGGTGTTGACGACAACAAAACGTAGTACCCTTAATTGGACGGACTTGTTGATTAACACGACACGCATATGTGAAATTGTATGTTATGTATGATCTGAGTTTACTGAAGTATACTATTCGAGAATTACTGGCGGACGCATCGATGGTCAGAACAGAATCATCACTCGTCAAATATACGACATCACCCTTTCTTGCTTCATCCAATGAGATAAAATGCAAACCCTGTGAAAACCAAACTTTTATTTTAAAATATTAAAAATTTAGAATGTTACCTGAATGAATGAGAACAAAAACTATAGTAGCGATCATCCAGTTCTTTAGAGTGTAATTCGTAATCCGGATCTATTAGTAGATGATTCAATTCACTGCATTTAAACAAATAAGCCTTATAAAAATGGGTTATGTTCCAGGCCTGATTTTGTTGCATTCTAATTTGAATACAATCAATTTCTTGAAAAACCTTTTTCAATAAGGAAATGTTCATAATTATTTGTCATATTTGAGTATTCGGTAAGATTTCATAAAACATTTGATAAATCATCTCAAAGCGGTTTGATAAATTCTGGATGAAAATAATATACACGGATCTCCAGTATTCGACGGTATTCATTCTAGTCCATTGAGTGTAAAGCTTTCTATAAAAGAATATCTTTCTTCCATGCATACAAACGATCAATGTATTCACATGTTCGCAGAAATGCATCTAAATAAAAGTCACCAAACTCATAATTCAGAAAAGTTTATGGTAGGAAAAGCAGTAAGCTAACCAATAACTATATGGTGACGAGATATATGGAGTAAAAATATAGAATCTCTTAAAAATCAATAGGAAAGGTCACATACAGCATGGGTCGTCATGTACTCATCGAGTTTAGAAACGAAAACCTCAACAGATTCCGAGCGTATGATTTTTTCAGACAATATGTTTCAAATGAAATAAATATTTACCGAGAAAAATTTACGACGAATATGCAATGGAGAATGCGAAATGCTAAATCCTTTGAATGTTTTCGTGTTCTGGTATTTTCATTTGACTTTAGCAATTGTTTTAGATGATGGTTGTCATTAATCACGATTTTGGATGCAAACAGAAGGTCACTCCGAATATGTCTTTTGGGTAAAATCGTGTTGATTTAGTTTTAACATTCGCTCTTTGGAAGGCAAATTTCCTTAATGGGAGACCAATTTTGTCGCACAATGATCAATCCTGTCAAGTTGTTCGATATCCTTCCTCAGCTATGATGCCTATGGTTATGGATGAAATATTCCATTACAGGACGTATATACGTATCAATTAACCAGAGTAATGTTTCGAGTGTGAAATTTTTGAAAATTCTTTTTTAAAGACTTAAGATAGGGCAGGCTTTATAAAACACTGTCCGGCAGACTTAAGGTTAAACGACACCCAGATGCTGAGATCTTTTTCTACGGTGGTCCAGACGAGATCTTGTGTGCAAAGATGATACGTATGGTGCAGTTATTTCCTAGCCGCAGCATTTTATTTTTCGCATATTTTAAATGCTATTTCATTTGACTGGGACCACCGACATAAGGTGCACAGATCATGTTGTAATGCCATAGAGTATTGACAGATCTGATAAGTATTCAAATTTTAAGATAATCAGCGAAAAGTATCTAGTTACATCCAATATCATCAATTATATCTTTCTTGTACACGAAGATAGTCCCTTATCCAATTTAGCAATTTCATAAGTTTCGATCATTTTTATTAGGATGCGATGGTCGACTTATCAAAAGCTTTCGAACTATCAATGTTACAAGCACGTACAGTTTCACCTTCGTCTAGTACCTAGGTCTTAACGTTGAAAGTTGCATAGATTTCTTCGACAAACGTGTTGTGTTTCAGTCAAAATATTTCGGTTTTTAAATTGTACTCTTTTGCGCACAGTCACAATTCGTTCTAATAATTTAGAGATCACCGGAATTAGCGTTACCCGTCTATAGTTTGCGTTGTCTGAACAGCTACCACTGTTATAAATGGGAGTCTCATCCCTGCGTTCCAATCCGATGGTATTTGAACTTCATATAGGCTGAGATAGAATAAGCGCGTAAGAGGAGCAGCCAAAGCAATTCCACACCCGAGAGGTTTGACGGAGTAATTTCGTCTGCGGCATGGAATTCTTTCCATTCACTTGACAAAGTGTCTTAATCCATGAAATCAAACTCCTGCGTGTGTGCATCCTGGAGACTGATATTTAAGGATTAAAATTGTATTTTCTGAAGAATTTTGTCTGTTCGCTTAATGGTTTCACACTACATACATATTTGAAAACAAACGCCTCATTGTCACACTTAGCCAATGTTTCTAGGTATTCTATATACTCTACAGCGGTTGCCTCATTCGGTATGACAAGGTCTAGGGTTGAAGGTTGGTCAAGACACATTCTACGAGTTTACTAGTAAACGAGTTTGTGCGGTGAAGCAATTTCGATAACCTCCCAGTTTCACTTCTTATAAACAGATGAAGAAGTTCAAAATCGACCATGATAAGCAATTGAGTAGTCTGGCAGATCAAGAGGTATTGCAAGGATTCGATTAGTTTACCATAAAATATTCTTTCGGGTGATAGCGAGCGGTAAATGGTGTTGATTGTACATTTATCTCCATTGACAATGTTTACTGAACAATATATCTTATCAGAAAGCTTGAGGTCAAGATGATCGATTACGTTACCCTGCGCTAAGCGTTCATAAATATAGACTGCAAGTTTAACACCGGATCTTAGGCCATCACGAGAGAGTAGTGACATCTTCGGAATCGAGAGCTAAGCATCAATCATGTAGGGCTGGAAACAAGTCTCTGTTACTGCAGCCTAATCGGGCGAAATTCTGTCACATAGCTCGCATAGTTCAGCTAATTTGATGGTTAAACAATGAGCATTCGTATATATGCACTTTATTATGTAATGTAGCTTTTGAACATTTTTAAGTAAAATTTTGACTGTCAGTATCAATATTGCAATCAATCTGTGACTGCGAAAGTTATCTGGGTGTTAGTGAGGAACACGCTCGGGCAAGCTTGTCTCACGTTCCGTGGAATTTTGAGCGGTACAATTTCCGGTTTTCAATGATAGCGATAGCTATGTCGGTCGTAAAAAGTGATCCTCATACGACTGGTCCCATCGCTTTCGTAGTTGAAGGATCTAATTATTATAAAAGTGCTAGAACAATTGAATCACGAGATAATATTGTATCAAAAATGTATAACCATTACTTCAAATCGTGTTGCTTTGATTCAGAAGCTGATACTGCATCAACATTTTCTGGGACACCGTAGTGTTGCGTCTTTTGGGTTGCTTGGATCTGTCAACTAGATCGTAGGGAGTCCTGTCCCAGTCGTTCACCATTTTATCAAATAAGGACCAGGGTAAGTATTGTTCACTAGTTCCATCTATATTTCACCCGTATAGGCAGTCACCACATTCAGTAAAGGGAGCAATTGTTGGCGTATTTTTCTCATCCTTTATGCTGCCTTGAGCAACATCTATTTTCTGTTGAATTGCGATGGCAATAGTGTCTACTAAAAGGAGTTTGAGTGTTTCCACAAGATTTCCATAATATGTTTTCAAGACCTCAATACGAGATTCCATCTTTGCCTCATGGTAAAGATTTGTGGGTGTAATGGTAGGCCGTTAACGTTCGCAAGCACTACATACTTAGCAAACAACAGGGCAATTAACGTAGTCAAAAAACGAAGCCACTTCCTGCGTTGGGTATATACTGTACCCAAGCAACAAAATCATTTAATTACGTGTGATCTATCACTTAACCATTTGTTGCACATTTGACAGGCATCACAGGCTGCCTTCTCTTTCTGGGGCATCCAGGCAAGCTTTGCTTCAGTGTTACAATCCTGTGAGTGATGAGTCAGTGTACTTGGCAATGCAGTTGTTTATCGATCGATATCTACCGGCGAAGTGAATTCGTCGGATAGGTGTGACGCTAATGAAGCGGTGAAATATACGAGATTGAACTGAAGTGATGCAGTTCAACGAGTTTCGATCTAACAGAGTTGAAAAACTGTCAGTCGATTTAAAATGGTGTGATCTTCTCAAAAGTATTCGAACAGGAACGATATTATCAATCCCTAGGGATATTGCACGCGTAAGTAAATTAGGGTAAAGCTTCAAAATGGTATTTTCAAGGATTTGAAATTAAAACGGATATATGTCGAACGAGCAAATTGAAACGAGTTCAATGATATATGAACCGTCTAGCTCAGACAATCGAGTGAGGCAATAAATCCAAAAGTATGGGAGCACAAATTTTGACTTTTATGCAGCACGTCACGCACCCAACTGATGTTCACATAATAATAAGAATACTACTATGACTGAACGTATTTTATTATCCGTTATTCGAAACAAATTGTGTTCAACGCGACAAGCAGTCATTGAAAAGGCTATGAAACCAACATTGTCGAATGGAATTCATAATTTTCTGTTAAACTCAAGAATTGTAAACGCAGAATATCATGAGTTCAACGAACAGCGTGCGTCGGTTTTTGCACGTTGTGAGCATTGATGCGATCTGTAATAGCATTTCAATTGAATAAGCGAAGTATTTGGCCGAATAATACATCTTGTTAATTGATAGATTAGAAAAGGAATGACAGTTTTAGCAAAGTAATTAAACTTGTTGGTTATTTTCTTGTTTAGTTTTCAATTAATAGATCAACTTATGCTTGTATACGTTGATTATGTATATATATCTCAAAAAGCTTCTCGCAAAGATGTACTTGTATTATCGTCAAAAATGGTGGATGTTGATTACTATAATAATTCCCAGAAAACATCACCTGCCAACTTTAATCCAGCCTATGTTCGATCGCACCTACTACAGCTACATAGACTAGTTCTTCTGAGAGTGAAGCTAGCTAACCGTAATCAGTTTTGAATGTTATTCA
The DNA here is from genome assembly GCA_013407085.1 of Atriophallophorus winterbourni. Classification (NCBI taxonomy): domain Eukaryota; kingdom Metazoa; phylum Platyhelminthes; class Trematoda; order Plagiorchiida; family Microphallidae; genus Atriophallophorus; species Atriophallophorus winterbourni. The sequence goes on along the minus strand of JACCGJ010001297.1, from coordinate 11,571 downwards.
TTGGAAACAGATATTTAATATCTTCTTTTGGCAGAAGCGAACAAGTCTTTAGGAACTATACCACCGCAAACGCATGAGAATATAATGCTCCACAGCATTTCAAATGACTAAACAGTGCGATTAGGGAGGAACTGGCTCTCACTGCGCATAGTTAGTATGTGACTATCGCTTGTTGTATAGATATCTTCATCGATTCTTCTCAAATTTTCAGTATTTGTAAACGCTGGAACTGCGTAAACGACTTTTGCATCTACAACTTTGTTCAAACAATCGAAGCGAGGTTCCTATCTTAAATGCTGAAATATTGTTCCGGAAAAAGCAAACGTCCTACAATGTGAAATTTCTTATGATTTGACTCATATTCCGTTTGCGACAATCGAATTTGGAAGAAATATAGCTCCTGGATATGATACACTTGTGAGAGCAGTTTTTCAGCTTCTAACGACGCTGACCAATTTATTTCCCCAAGAAGACTCTACAAAGATGCCAAGGTCGAGATGCGTTACGCTGTTCAACGCGGCTGGACTTGTCGGAGTATTAGCTACAATTAATACAGGAAATAAATAAACTAAACTAAACTAAAATTAATTTAATTTAATTTAATTTAATTAATACCGGACGTTACTGAATACCATGTTGTCAAAGTTTTTCGACTATGACAAAGCCGGTGCAACAGTCGTTTCTGCCATTCGTCTAGGACAAATTCTGAAATATCGAAATGCATCTCTGAGAAAAATGATAATCGTCTTCACGTCTGACGAAGAGGCAAAGACCGTCTTGAGCAAACGATGAAGTGTAGACGGGAAGCAGGTCGTTCCTCAGGGGATAAAATTCGAATGAAAGCCGCCACTCAGGAAATCTGGAAACAATCACAATCTAGGGTAAACCGATTTTTATATTATGGATTCTTGAGTTGAAAAATATAAAAGGAGAAGAAATTGTGATCATTCGTATATACGAATTTTTGGCAATTACAATAATTTCACCTCAAAGTTAAAAAATGAAGAATATTAAGTTATAATTTGTCAACTGGATGATTTATTGTTGTCCTTGTTGATTGATACTTTTCTCATATCATTCAGTTTGTTAAGCAGCAGTGGAGCATTGGTCCTCCCATTTGAAGTCAGTCATAACTAGTACTCTCAAATCCTTAACACGCAAGTCTATCGGATATATCTGAATTCGGATTTGGTTCTCTTGTATGATGCACTGATCATTGCTTCTTGCTTTTCAAGTGGACACGTATGTGTGTGACCCCAAGGTAAAAAGACAAAGCGAAATGTATGGAAAATGAAAAAGGATGAACTCATGTCATTCGCAAGACAGATTTGTATACGACATTTCTTACACAATTAAGACTAATGTGGAAAGGATTTTGGTTTATATCACGAAAGTAACTGCTTGAGTGACGATGATTTTCCTCGGTCATGGGCTAGATGCTCAACCTGGATGGAGTTCTTCGCCACACAGTATGCCTTCATTTATACAACAAACACAGTCAGACGTCAGATTTGAGAAGTCAAAAGAATTCTTTGAATCCTTTTGTTAATCACTTCAACACGGTACGTCAATTACTAGAAAGATTTTACAAAAAATGCTTCACAAGTCATAATGGGATTCACCTGTGTCTGCTCAATACCTAGCGTCTATCACAATTGCTTTGATGATCGATATGTACAAAAATTCAATGGATTTCGCTCGCTTGCCGAAAAGCTGGAAACAAGGTTAATTCAAAGATTTATTAAAAGATTATATGCGGGTGAAATCTATGCTATACAAGACCCACAAAAATGTACATCGGGTCGGATGGTAAAAATATATCAAAATATTGTTAAAGATTATTGTCAAACGTGTAAAACATACTTGTCCATGCGGACATCTAGTGATTTCTTGAACACGTCAATGGTTCCAGATTGTACCACATGAGTAGGTAAACTGTTCCACAATTGCACATTGCAAACGGAAAATGCATATTTGCGGCAGTTTAACCTGCTATGTTGTTGGTAAAGTTTAGATTGATGACCACGCAGATGTGTGTTATGGGAAAGGTGAAACAAAAGACTGCAATGATGATTTGTTTGCTTAAACACTGTCCAAATGAATATTAAAGCTCCTCGTTTCCGTCTGTATTGAGCCGAGTGCAAATTCAATGTTTTAAGACTCATTTCGTATGGATAATTAGAAAGTCCCAGGTCGAGTTTTGTCGCTCTGAGCTGTGGAGTTTCTAATAGCTAAATATACATTTTCAACCAAGGATCCCATGTCGGTATAGCATATTCGATATGAAGACGGATGTAGGTTGAAATCAAATTGCAGACAATGTTGGGAACGAAACCCAGGACTCTTTAAAGGAGACCCAAGTTGCTTTCAGCTTCACTGGCAGCGACTCGACATTGCATTGAGTGTCCTAAGTCAGATTGGATAATCACGCCTAAATCTTTTTCGGAGAAGGCGGGTTTAATAACAGCACGACCTAGATAATATTCTTTGCTCAACTTGCTATTGAGCAACAGTAGGCTGCATTTCGAAGCATTCAGGGGCATTTCGTTGTCTAGGGACCAAGTATAAATCATGTCGAGATCCCGTTGCAGGTTCTCCATGTCGGCTGTAGAGTTTATCTGGCGCCAAATCTTTGCATCATCAGCGAAAATAAACATCGGCGACTGCACTACAGTAGGTAAGTCGTTTATATATATTAAAAACAAAAGCGGTCCAAGGACTGATTCTTGTGGGACACCACGGGCAACTGTAATCGACTCCGATAGTACATTTTTGACTCTCACGTACATCTCACGGGATATAAACCATTCTTTAATCCATGCATGGAGTTTACTCTGTACTCCTTAGGTGAGTAGCTTTGACGAAAGTTTTCCATGATTGACACCATAAAAGGCATTCGAGAAATCGATATAAATCACATCCACGAAGTTGCCGGCGTCCAGTAGCTCAGACCAAGCTTCCGCTGATAATAGCAAGTTTGTCTAGCAAGATCGTTTTCTCCTGAATATATGCTGTGCCTCGGAGATCAAATTTTTAAGCTCAAAATGATTCTGCAAGGCATCAGTATGATGGATTCCATTACTTTCGATAGCAGTGGTAATAAATCTATCCGACGATAGTTCAAAGGATTTTTCTCTCGCCACCCTTGTAGATGGGACAAATCAGGAATGTTTTACAAGTTTCTGGCACAAAGCTCTGCTCGAACATAATCGTGAACACGTCAGACGTTGGTATTGCAAATTCGGAAGACAGATTATACAAAATGTTTGGGTTTATATTCTCTATACCGGGTGAACCTGTTTTCTTCATCGTCATTAATTTTGTTTGAAAAACGTTGTAGTGAAATTCCACCCGGTGCAGAATTGGTAGGCTGCAGGTGTCAGAGTTTAAAGGCTGTCCGTGGGTCGACACTTGTGAGATAACTGATGCGAATTGTTGTCCGAAAACGTTAGCACAATCTTTAAACGACGTCACTATTCCAGTACCAGAGGCCAGTGGCGGTATTCCCATTTCAACAGTCTGGAGGTCGTTGACGTGTTTGTACAATGCTTTGGAATACACAACGTATTTTTCGACTAGACTGATTTGCTAATCTTTTCTGTCTGTACGAATGAAGCAGACACACTTATTTCGCAATAAAGTGTAATTGCACCAAGTTAGCCCAAACGGATCGTCCAAGTATTTGTATCAGGCATTGTCACGCTTACACATCCATTTCCGAGTACTCGGCTTTCTAAGAGGCTTTTTTGGACGCTGTTTGCTGGGTATTATTTTTACCTTCGATGATAAGTCAATGATAATACGAGGATGGCTGTAAGACGTTTCCTAGATTTCCTTAGCTGATTTGAGTTCAAGGAAATCCAATTGATTTGCAGTAGCAAGAGCTCGAAGCAAGTCATAGTTCACAGTTGTATACGTTCGTTGAGGATTTCCTGCTGGTTCGTATTGATAAATATAATCAAATGCCATGACAACATGATCACTCAATCCGAGTGAAGCTGTATAGAAAACACATTCTATCATGAGTTCTTCATTTGTAAGTATGTGGTCCAGGGTAGATAGAGTTTGTTCAGATCAAGATTCAAGATTCAAGATTTATGGTTAAAAAAGCAAATTGCTGTACAATACCATAGGATATACGTATAAAAAATTATTAAAAAATCGTTACTTGTATGATCATGTCCATGTTCTTCATAGGTGGAGCAAAAATAATCCTCAATGGCAACACAGACTGAGGGAAAAGAATCATTGGATGGACGGCAGTTCCGTGCGTTAAAAATTTTGTAGACATCAATAGGTAGGGGCCAACGCAGTAGTTCTCAACATAAGGTTTCGTAACCTTTGTTTAAAGATGTGCTCGTTCGATGAGGTAACAATATCTATCGGCAAGCTATTCCACAAGAAGCATACACGAACAGCGAAGAAGTGACGACGACAATTCAATCGTGAGTGTGGGATTTGAAAGGTCAAAGGGTGGCTGCGTGTGGGGACAACGGAACGAAACTTGAAGAGGTGTTTGAGAGGGTGGGATTTCGCGTAGATGATTCGATATGTCAGATTGAGGTCGTGTAGGATACGTCTGCGCTCGAGGGTGCACAGTCCAAGTCTGGTCAGTCGCTGCTCAAAGGGTAAATTATTCAATCCGGTAACCGTTTTGGTTGCCTTGTGATAAATTCGTTCTAGGAGCGAGATGTTTTTTTTCCATCCATGGCGTCCAAGCTTGTACAGCGTAGTCAACGACAGGATGTATGTAAGTGTTTAGTAATTTCACGAGTAAGTGTGGTGGGAAACGTCCGAAATGCGTTTCAGTAAACCTAGCAAGCTGCACGCACGCTTGTAGACGGCTTCGCACTGTAGGCTGTTCTTCAAAGTGCCAGACACCAAGATTCCGAGATCTTTTTGTGATGTACTCCATTCAAGCGTGTGGCTGCCAAGTGTATAGGGAAAGGGAAAGGGTTTTCCGACTTGCAACATTTTGCACTTGCGGAAATTAAATGGCAGTTTGTTTTGGATTGACCACTGATGCAGTTTATTCAAATCTCCTTGCAGAACTTGACAGTCCTCGATAGAGTTGACCTTCGTCCAGATTTTTACGTCGTCTGCGAATAAAACAAGCTTACATGCTAGTAAGTTCGGTAGATCGTTTATAAATAAGAGAAACAGTATCGGACCGAGAACCGAACCCTGAGGAACTCCGCTCGTGGCTTCAATTGTTCGAGAAGTTTCACCATCTATTCTGACTTTTACTTTGCGTCCAGACAGGTAACTTGTGAACCATGTTAGTAGGTTTCCGATGACGCCAACATTCTGCAGCTTCTGAAGCAGTAAGGAGTGATTCACTCTGTCGAATGCTTTAGATATATCGAAGTAACCGGCATGAACGGAACCCCCTTGGTCTAGTGCTTGCGTCCAGTCATTTAGAGTCGTGAGTAAGTTAGATAGGCATGAATATGTTTTCCTAAATCCGTGTTGTGTGAAAGTTATTAGCTGATGGTTCTCGAGATGTTCAACAAGTCGTTCACACACCAGGCGTTCCAAAATTTTAGAAACCGCTGAAAGAAGCGTCACGGGGCGGTAATTCGCCGGATCAGAACGACTGCCCCCTTTGTAGATTGGTGTGATCACACCGGTTTTCCATTGAGTTGGTACGGTTCCCGTATTCAATGAGTGCCTGAATAGACCACTTAGTGGGCCACAAAGCTCCAGCTCGCATGACTTCAGAACAGCGGGTGTTATTCCATTCTCTCCTGGTGATTTGCGAACGTTCAGCCGGCGTAGATGCTTTCGCACAACCGTAGGATTTACCTCGATGTTGCTAAGGCATTCGACTTGCAGTGGGTGCGGGAAAGACGTCAGCGTTGACACGTTCTTTGGACAAAATACTTGCGCATAAAATGATATTAGGGCATCAGCTGTATCCTTGACATTATCAGTCAGTCCGTTCTCTGTCTGAATAGGAAATACACCTGGTTTAACCTTGGTCGCGGTGTTTACGATGTTGTACAGCAACTTAGGATGTCGTTCCATCTGGTCGATCAGCTTAAAATGGTGATATTGCTTGTCTTCTCGAATTAAGGACGTCACCTTGTTACGAAAACTACGAAAGTGTTCTCAAGATGCGTCTGTTCGTGTTATTTTATGTGCAGCCCATGCGGAATTTCGCATGGCTATCCACTTCCGAGTGCGGCTTCGGAGTTTGAAGCAAAATGTTCTTGATTTCCTTTTGGGAGCACAGGTAGAATTTTCGTCTAGTTTTGTACTGATATAACTTAACAGACTAGAACAATGAGTATCTGCATTCGTAAGATCGAGATGTTTTTCCTCCATAATCGTAATGGCACCGCGAAGGCCGAAGTAATCGACTCTCCTGATGAACTTAACGTCGCCCGACGCCCTTCGGGCGTTGCACACGAAATCGAAGGACAACACAAGATGGTCGCTTAGCCTCAAAGGACTATGATACTGCACTGACTCCACTGCTGTTGCTTCGGAGGTTAAAACCAGATCTAGAATTGATGGTTCATTGAGTCCCCTTTGTCGAGTGAATGAACGGACATGGTTGTATAGGAGAGTGAAAGTGATAATCTCACGGAATTTGTACTCAAGGGATTGCTGAGTATGCACACTTTTGGTGTAGAGATGTGGGAGGTTAAAATCACCCATTATTAACAATTGGCATCCTCTAAGTTTTCAAGCGTTGCACATCATTTGTAACAACGTTTCATTGTGGGCATCAGAAGAGTTGGGCGAGCGGTAGATCACACCAAGTATACAGTTCTCTCCAGTTTCCAAGCGAAGGCTACACCACATGGTGTCCTCTAGCTCAAACCTTGTGTCCGGTACAGCTGTGCATTGAAGACGCTCGTTATAATACAAAGCAACTCCACCACCTGATCTTGAACGGTCTCGTCGAAGTAGGATCATGTTGGGAAGTGCCAGCTCGCAATCGTTCACCTGATCGTAAAACCATGTTTCCGTAACAGCAATGATGTCAGCAGAAAACTGAGCGTTAAAGTGAGACAATTCGGCGATTTTGTTCCGCAAGCACTGTGCATTTGTGTATAGGCATTTAACAGTGGTTTTCGTGTGTAGCGAGCCGATGCGGATGATGTTTGTATGTCCGACCCCCTGAGAGCCGGACCATGATGTACTCAGTCCGACTCGGTTTGAGCCGGACCCACTACGTTTTTTGATGTATTGATTGCTTCCGTTTCGGTGGGAACGCTACCGTCTACCGCCCCCAGCCGCGAGTGTGTCTCACTCATTGGTTTGGGTGGGCTAAGTCGAACATCCTTAGGTAGTGTTCGTTTCTTTTTTGTCCATTCCGACCTTACTATTTCAGCCATAGCGCTGGTCAAGAACGTAATCTTCAGAGGTTTCGGTCCACCCCCCTTGTATTTTGGCGAAAAAGGAACTCGAAAAGTGTCCACAACAACGGCATTAGAAATATCGAGAGAACACGCAATGTAGCGCCATTGTTTGACGTCGTGCTCTACGTTTCCTGATTCGATGCTTTAGAAGTATTTTCTGGTACACCAAGTAGAACTATACTTCGAGATACCATTTGTTCCCTGTCTTTCAAGCTGCCCTTCCTTTCCCACCATGGTACATCGGGATATATGCGGCAGTTTGAGTCGGAATCTGACTTGAGTAGGTATGCATTCAGCAATACGTTCTCGATATCAGCCTCGCATTTTAGTGTTACCTTGAGCAAGCGAGGTTGACCAATATGAGGTGAAGATGAATGGCGGGGTAGACGAGTCACCTTTTCTGCGTTTACATGTTCAATTTTCATTAGGTGACAAAGTTCAGACCATTTATCGACATCATGTTTCTGTTTGCTATCAAACAGGCTTTCTTGGGACTCGCTGACATTCGTACATATAACGTTCAGCCTGTATGGGGTGTTTTTTTTCGTATCGGAAAGTCAGGCGTTTTAGAATTAAAAACCTTTGTGGCTTGACTTTGTGAGTCGGGAACAGCAGTTTTGGAGTGTACAGCTGAGGTCGACCGTAACAGCATATCTCTATAAGAATGTCCTACTTCTGTGGTCGTTTTAGCTGATTTCAAAACGGGAATAACCCTGCTTTTCTGCTTTTTTTGGCACACGAGTAGCCTTAGTCTTAGATTCCTTCAATGGTGGTCCCGAAATCGATGTATTGATATGATGGTTTACATCAGTGATCACTTGCGTACTCACAGGATTTACCAACATTTCTTCCACACGTCGAAGCCCCAACTCCAAACCGGCCATTCTATTTTCTATTTTGGATCCAAAAGTATCGTTATAGTGCAATGATTTGGCTCTGCAACGAAATCGAAATCGCGTTGGTTGTTGTACATGGATGTAAAGACGGGTGCAAGTCATTATTTCTTGAAGAAAGCTATTGAATGAATCGTCACCTGTAATGTTTGTTGCAAGTGTCGGTACAATAAAATAACCGAGGAGGAGCAAATGTGAATATGTGAGCTTCAAAGCAAAACGTATTGGAAAGAACAGTGTCGACGGCATATGATGAAGAAGGGGGCGATAAATCAATGCTAAGATGCACTTAAGTTTATCATGCAAGTCAATAGAGCAAAACAATGTAACTGGAACATCTAGCTGAGGGGAGAAAAGTATAGTGTAGTCGATGCTTTCATGTAAGTAGAGGAAGACATCACCACATTTTGTTGCTCGATCTTTTCCTTAAATGATCATGTGGGATTTTGAGTTCAGAGTCGTGCATGGAATTACTCAACCAGGTTTCTGTCAATGCAATCAAATCCCAATACGCCACGGTCACACGTGAATACAGTTCAGTGAACTTGCCCAGAAAGCATTGAGCGTTGGTGTAACAGCATGATAGAGATTTGATTTTTGTTTCAGATGAAGAACTCATAGTAGTGGATTCGCCGACCCAGAATTGGCCGGTTTTTGTCTCAGGTGCATTTGATTGACTTGATAGCGAAGTCATTTCAGGAACAATAGTGTTCGTACGTTTTACGTCGTATACAGCCGAATACGCATTTCAGAAGGTGCTAATATTCTGCATTGATACCACGCCTTGAGTATACTATCCTTCATCTCATCTGTGCGGAATGATATTTTAAGAGGATGCTGATGCGATTCGTTTTTCGGTTTAAGGCACATAACATGCGTCGTTTTTATGTCATTTAAACCTACGATCTCTTGTAAAAATCTCCATTCACTGCAGTCGTGTTGCAGACGTTTACTGGATTCTTCTTCGGCCGAACTGGGTACACCATGAACTATAACAGCTCTGCGATATATAGCCTCTTTTGCTAGTTCTGGATTATTACGACGAATTTGCCGTTCTATCCACGGAACGTCCGGAAGTATTCGCACAGTCGATTTGTTTACCGCTAAGAGGGATAAGGCGAGCAATATATTTTTCATATCTTGGACGGACATTAGCACTACACGCAGTAACCTGGGTGTGTTCGCACGAGGTGAGTTCGGGGTCTAAATAATGGGGTCAGCGACGCAGGTGATGCCTAAGCTTCGGCAAAGGTCATTCAATTCTTTCCTGTCATCTATTTCGCGTTGCTTTAGCTATGGTGAAGTGGATTCAATGAGATTACTACAAATTACCGTTAGATCATCAATGTTTGTCTTAGTGTTCCAACTCTTCGGTCTAAGCGCATGCACATCCTTCGATAATTCAGCACTTCCATTCACCTGACCACAGGTCTAATTCACAGACTCATCGGCCGAACCGAGCTGTTTGAAGAGACTTTGGTAGATTTCTGGGGAAATCAGTGATTTCGTAGTAGTTAGTGCTTCTCTGTAAGAATTGCGGTTAATGTGGTTAGGGACTGCGATTAGAACTGGTTCCAGTGCTTTCTGACACGCAAATGTTTGGAAAGACTCTAAAGTGTTTTCAAGCCGTTTTAGGTTCGCCTCTACAGCGAACATGCGTCTTTCTTTAATTGAATCATGGTTTTCGGCACTTGAAAAATCACTAGTTACTTTCAATCTGCATGGATTACATATATAGCAGATGCCTGGTAATTTTTCATTATTAATTAGAGTCACAGATTCGGGTGATAAATACTTTTCACAGTTCGCATGAATAGCAATTGAACACAAGTAACATTTAACTTGACGCTTTTGACAAAGTTTGCACTATTTACAAGCCTCGTCGTCAGGTCCGTTTGAGGTCACGTCAGGTCCGTTTAAGTTCACACTGTCGGTCATTGTTACAATTTCGCGAGATCGGGTCGATACACTGGGCGAAGCTGACGGTTATCGATCGGTCTCTCAGTGGAGTGCAAGAACGGGTGGATGCGATGCAGTGCAATCCAACGGACAGTAAAATGCCGTACACTTTCACGTAAAGGCTGTTCTGTGAGATTTGATCCGACAGTGTTGGTATAACTGTCAGTATATGCTAAATAGCGAGATCTTCCGTAGCCTGATTTGTCTTGATGGTCAAGTTGATGCTCAAGGAAGAGAATTCTAGTTTACTAGTCAACTATTGACTTGCTACTTTAACATGAGTTGCCGTGAAGACGTTTGTTAATGATTTAACTCCCGTAATCGAACCGAAATGACTGTTATTTGCAGACTTTCTAAAATTGTGGGCTTCGGCATCCACGTTTCCGTATTGCGAGAGCCAGCAGGAGGACAGTATCAAAATTATGGTCTGGTCTAAGGAGTGGTTGCTCTCGATTAACGACCAGAAATATGCTTTTTTCACCTAAAATCCGGTCAACCGTATCGAGCATATTGCATCGAAAGCAATACCATTCAACCAGTAGCTGGTAAGAAAGACATTGAAGTTATAATATCTGACTGTTTGAAACCCAAAACTGATACTGTGTAGAAGATTGGAAATGCAAATAGCTTTCTGTTGGCAATTCGTAGATTGTTCCATGTTATAACGGTTGATGCTTTCAAGTTGTTATATGGCGCACACATAAGACCCTTCTTTGATTATTGACCTTCAGCTGTCTATCTAATAACTGCAGCAAGTTGAATGCCATGCCAAACAAATGGTTCTCTGCATTAAATTACCGAGCTATGAACAGCGTCGAACGAAACTCAAGTTATTCTCACTCGAGCATCACCGAATCAGATATGATTAGCTGATAACAACGTGGATCTTGTTAGAACAGTATAACAAGAGCTATCGATGTCTTTCACGCTAACATCGAATGCCGAAATCAGGCCATGCTATGAAGCTTTAGAAGCGAAAACTCAACGGCTTGCTGCAAAGAGCACCTTAGAAACCAGGATACAGAACATATATAACAACCACGGAATATAGGCTGCAACGAAGGAAGAGCAGTTCAAACATGCACTCACCGGTTGTTTTGTAAAGGCAATTCACAGTCCACTGAAACTGAGCGCGATCATGTCAATTGCTAAATTGTGTCAATGGGCAGAATGTGGTGCGGCTTACACGGTTCATCTAAACAGAAGTGAAGATGAAATAAAAACTAAAATGATGGCTAAATCCAGTAGACGATTATCTTTGATGAGCTTCCATTATTGAAGCAAAGTTTTACACGAAAAATAAAATATTTGTTTGCCTCTTTCGGTCGACGTCGATCATGGATGTACAC
>JACCGJ010001296.1:0-28914 GCA_013407085.1 Atriophallophorus winterbourni | reverse complement strand
CATCCCAGCCGACTTGTCTACCTGCGACTTTGTTTGTGCGCGCCGATCATGCACGTCGACCACTTCCATCACCGTATACTGGTCCGTACAAGGTGCTCAGCAGGCATCTCAAGTATTTCGTTATTGACCGCAATGGATCAAGAGAAACTGTCAGTATCGATCGTCTGAAAGTCGCTTACGTAGAACCAACATCGAAAGCAAAAGCGAATACCCGAAACATTATTCCACAGACGTTTACTACTGGCCAACACTACCTTCGTCTGATGCACAAAGAAACCAATTTACCACCTGATAAACCCCCCAGTTCGTTCGTGGGGGAGGTAACTTCATCCCTCAAAACTGCGGAGGATACTGCCAGAAAGGTCGGTTCTGCCAGCCGCATGTGGTGGGCATTGAGACGATCCTTCTTAGAGATAAATCCCAAAGTTTTTCAAGTTCTGTATAGCTCTCACGTCAGACCAATATTGGAATTTGGGCTTCCCGTGAACTATCCGTTAACCAAAGGGGAGAAGGATCGTCTGGAGAAAGTCCAAAGGAGGGCTACCAAGTGCGTGAGGGGTATGTTTCGTATTCCCTATGACGACCGATTGCGGGAACTCAAACTTTTCCCACTGGAATATCGAAGAATGCGATATGATTTGCTGGTCACGCGGAGAATCCTGCTTGGATATTACGGAACGGAACTTCAACAATTCTTTTCGGTATCCACGGACTCCAGAACTAGAGGTCATTCGCTGAAGTTGCAGAAGCGCCGAACGGAACACCTGAAGCCATCGTTTACTCTGTCGACCAGAGTGGTCAATATTTGGAATGCACTCTCCGCTGATGCAGTCGGGGCAGTCACCGAAGAGCAGTTTAAACGCATATTGGACGGTGAACTTCCCGCTATCCTGCGCGATTCGCCTACTCTTTCAGCTCAGTAACTCCTCGTGAGGAATCTACGCTGAGATAGCAGAGACCCGGGAGGTGAAGCGGCTTTCACGGACTGTAGTCCTCCTGCCGTCTATTCAGAAGAAGAAGAAAACACCCGGCAGACAAACAATGAAAAAAAATAACTGGCGCGCAAGTTGAATCTTTTTTGTCGTGACAGATTTTGTTATTTTTTATTCGATTATTGTCATCATGGTTGATAGTAAATCAAAATCGAACCTCCGTTCTAACGGTAAAGTTACTCCAAAATCCGGCGAATGTAAGACAACAGGTAAAAGCCAACCTTCAAAAAACGTAGAGCATAAATCCAGCAAAAAACCAACGTCAATCTTGACAAACTTGGACGCCAACATTTGTGGCAAGGGAGACTGCTCCAAAGCCGTAACTGAAGGAATTGAGTGTAGTAGTTGCTCCACATGGTTCCACTCGCGTTGTTCCGGGTTATCAACGTTAGAATTAAAAGAGCATCGACAGCGCACAAACTTACCATGGTTTTGCGTACACTGTTCCAAAAAACCGATTATCCGCTCTCTGCTTACTTTGCTCGACCAGCAGAAAGAAATCATCTTTTCACTGGAAGCACGCGTGAAACTACTCGAAACGAAGTTTACGACCTGTTCATCACCACCTAATTCTATTAAGGACGATATCCGCCCCAAGATCGCCACCAAGCTTGGCTACTCCAAAGTCGTTGCTGCGTCACCTCGTGTACAAACTGATCCCCATATCTCGAAGCTACCATTAGTCCCAGCGATAGATGCAACACGTCCTTCTGCTAACCAACAGAAAAACCCTAAGCAGAATTCTCGCGATGGTAGAATGACGGTGATCTGCACAAACGTGCCCGAATCCAAGTCGCCGTGTTTTAAAGAACGTCTATCCGAAGACGTTTCGCAATGGGATCAAATTTGTCGTACCCTTCAGGTTTCCTCGGAAGCCGATAGCGTGGTGCGGTTGTCCAGGCCTCCGAATTCGTCTCACCTAGGAGAACCCAGACTTCTGCGTGTCACACTAAAGTCCGTTGAAGCAGCTGAAACCGTGCTTCTCTCCACGTACGTACTTCGCAAATCCCCTACTCCAATCCGCATCTTCGCCGATCTACCATGGGCAGCACGGCAAGCCAAGAAAAAGCCGTCATTTGACTGGAAGCAGGATAATGACAAACGTAGTATATACGTACACGGCATTCCTGAGCTTTCCGACGCCGACGAATCCAAAAACAACATTCACGACTGTGAGCAATGGCGCTTTATACAGCAACAATCTGACATAACCGCCACACTCACAACGTCGCTAAAACGCCTACCCAAGTCACCGAACTATAAAGGCAATGCCCCCCGAATTACGAAAATAACATTCCAGTCGGAAAGTATGGTCACGTCGGCGCTCGACTGTTGGTACGCGAACCGATGGAAAGCTCCATCAGAAATTCGCCTTCGTTCGTCTATCGATACCAATCGGATTAGACCCGAGACGAAAATTACCGACCCAACACCCGAGGTCGAACAACCGGAATTATGTGAAGCAGCCGCCTCAAAAAACCTACCACAGCCGATCCCTTCCGGATCGGCTTCCTAGGTGTTACACCTCACGACGCCCAACGCAACCGCCATACACTGTCCTGTTGCTATACGAACATCCGAGGATTCATGAACAAATTCTCCGAATTAAAACTGCTCCATTCGACAAAAAACTTTGATCTCATTGCCATCACAGAAACCTGGTTGACCCCAACCATATTAGATACTGAACTAATGCTCCCAAACATGTTGTCATTCCGCATTGATCGTAAGACTAGAGGTGGAGGTGTCCTACTGTATTACAATCAAGCACTACGCTGTGAAGAGATCGAGAACCCTGATCTGTCTGTTCCTGACACTTTGTGGTGTAGAGTTTTCTTGCAGCGCGACGATGTGGCCTTGTTGGGTGTGATCTACCGCCCTCCAAATGCGGATTCTCATACAGACTCTTCTTTGCTGACTGCCATCCGACTCGGACTTTCTCAACACTTCACGCATGTCCTCATAATGGGAGACTTCAACTCTCCGGGTGTATCGTCAGGCTCGCCCAGCCATCAGTTTGGACGTGACTTATCAGAATTGATTGCTACCCATCCATTGTACAGCCATGTCAACGAACCGACACGATTCTGCGGCCACCAGATCCCGTCTACCCTCGATCTGATACTCACCAACGAAGAACTGATGGTCGAAAACATGATGATCGAACCACCACTGGGTCATGCTGATCATGCCGTGCTGATATTTGACTACCTCTGCTACTCTCATTATGAGGGGATACCGGACGCCACTACTAGGAGGATTACGAACTACACGCTACTGCGTGAGCTTGTTGCCGCGAACACGTGGGACTTGCTACATACTACGCAACTTGATACTGCTTGGAGTTATTTTGTTACACGATGGCACACATTACTTGACCTATCATCGACCATGAAGGCAATACCAACAAAACGCGACCGACCGACAATTAGAAGCCGGACCAAAAAAATGATGGCACTACGGAACCTTGCATGGCATACTTTCTCTCGATGCCCCACCTCAGAGAACTGGGAATTCTACAGATTATTGCGAAACCAGTGTACATCTCTCAAACGCAATGATCAATTCCTTTACCAACAACAGCTAACTTTGAGACTTCTAGACAACCCGAAGCTGCTATACAAGGAGATCAACGCTCGGAGGAAAGTGAAAACAGGTATCCCTTCGCTCAAGACACCCTCGGGTCTATCCACGTCACCTGAAGAAGTCGCCAGCACTTTGGGCGCGCAGTACGCTCCCATCTTTCGTGCTGCCCCTAAGTCCGTAGTCATACTTGCACCAGTGTCTCCTGTGCCTTCATTGAGCTCAATCATCTTCAGCCGCGACGCCGTCTACCACAAATTGACCCACCTGCGACAGAATAGCTCCCCGGGTATAGATCACATACACCCAAAGGCTTTGAATGCAGTCGCAGCATATATCTCAAACGATCTGGCGCTATATTTCCAGCGTTCACTCGACTCAGCTGAAGTCCCACAAACTTGGAAACAAGGCTTGATCACTCCGGTCTTTAAAGGAGGCGACCGCACCTTACCAGCTAATTACCGCCCGGTGACCCTGCTGTCTGTGATCTCAAAGGTCATGGAAAGTATTATAGCTGACACCATCACACGCCACCTTGAGGAAAATCACATCCTTGCTCATGAACAGCATGGTTTCCGGCCAGGACACTCCTGCCTATCCAACCTCCTGTTGGCCAGGGACGATTGGACGAAAGCCGTGGACTGCCGGGTGGCAGTTGACGTGGCATACCTGGATTTTTCGAAAGCCTTTGATAGAGTTGATCACCTTATTCTCATTCAAAAGCTACGCCACTACGGAATCGATGACCCCTTGTTGACGTGGATCAGCCGATTTCTGCAAGATCGCACATCGTGTGTGCGCGTCAAAGACGCCTATTCAGACTGTTTCCCGGTAACCAGTGGGGTTCCGCAGGGATCCGTACTCGGACCCACTCTCTTCCTTATATTCATCAATGATATCAGCATGATCTTATCAAGCTCATTTTTACTCTTCGCGGATGACCTCAAGGTTTGGCGTCGTATATCTAGCTTCGAAGATCATCAAATCCTGCAACGTGACCTCGACCGCCTCTATCAGTGGTCATTAGAACACAATTTACCGTTCAACTCAGAAAAATGCCACATTCTGACCATTCGACACTCTGTTCGTTACGCTTATCACTTGGGGGACGAACTTTTGCGCCATGTGGACCAGGTAAGCGACCTCGGCGTCATCGTACAGCACGACTTGGGCTGCTCCAGCCAGTGCAACAAGGCTGCAAGAACCGCAAACCACAGTGTTGGTCTTCTGAGGCGACTTTTCAGACGCTTTGACCGACGACTCTTCCCACAGCTACTGTCCGCCTACATCCGCCCCCCGCTCGAATATGCAGTCAGTGCGTGGCATCCGTGGCTCCAACAAGACATGAACGCCCTCGAACAGCCACAACGGCGAGCAACAAAGCTTATCAACGGCCTTCAAAACATGTCCTACGAAGAACGGCTGCAGTATAGCGGCCTCTTCTCAATCCGCTACCGACTCCTCCGCGGTGATTTGCTTTTGACCTTTCGCATTCTCACAGAGAATCACCACCCTTGCAAGTCCTTGATGCCTCTATCCAATCGACGTACTCATCGTGGGCACAATCTCAAGATTGCTCATCAGAACAGCCGATTGAACAGTCGACGGTATTTCCTACCCCTTCGCATATGCCGTGTATGGAACGCTCTCCCGCCGGAGGTGGTATGTGCTGAGTCACTGTCTTCGTTTAAGCAACGTCTAGACAAACACCTTTGGCAATCAACTTTCAAATGACTTGTTTATCTTTCGCCATTCCGTTCTACCCCATTATACTACATACCACTCACATATCCATAAATAACTAACATTTTTCCAGTCTTTTCTCCCCAGCTTGCAAGCATCAACGTTGCTCACGCCAAAGCAACCGTCCGCAAGTCCGTCATGCACTGGAGGACGTGGTGGGAATGTGTCTTGGGCTGACACTTCTCCCTATAAAAAGCCACAAATGTCCAATCAAGGTGTATGCTATACGCGAACATGGCCCGCTATAAGGCCTATTTGCCTCCGTTTTTATCTCTTCATGTATGCTTTTTAGCACGCTTTGTGCGACCCTCTGTACACACCACCCAGTGGTTTCTTACAAGCTATCAGCTTTTATTACCACAATAAAACGATTGACTATTGACTATTGACATTCAGGTCGCAAGGTACATTTTCCACAAACGTTTGATGATTTTATAACCTATTTTTTTCGAGCGTCTTTTTCTTGTTCGACGCTTTAGGAGGGGAATCTTTGGTGACGGTTCAAATATTTGATCAATAGTAATAAATAATACTGTAATTCAAATTTTCTTGTTGTTAACCTTGCATTAATTACAATACACTCTTTGTCTACGCACGGTTTTCGCTCTTCTGTGGTTGTATGGGAGTCAAAATTGTATGTGAATATAACTGGAATACACGCAGACTCAGAATCTATTCCTCGCTATCCACTACACATTCTACGCCATCTTTTACGGAACGGGAGCACTGGTTTTTACCACAGGTAAAATTATTTTCGTCAGTTTCATCAATGTTCATTTTAGTTAATTTTTTCCTTTAGAAGACCGAGGGATGTCACTACGAATATTCATAAGTGGAAAATTTAGCGAAAAACAAGAAATGTATTACATTGGAGAAAAAGTCAAACCGCGCGCTTAGTCTAGGAGGCCAAGTGACATGCTAAGCAGCCCAAACGGTACATTTGAAGAATTATTTTGTCGCTAAACGCTACGGGAAAACATTGATAAGGCAGTCACGTTAGAAAGCTCGGTATTAACTACTTTTCCGTCCTCCAGTTTCAAATCTTCTATGGATTCCGTGGTTTTGACTTTTGACTGCTGCAAACCACGCATGGTGGGCTATTTTCGGTCGTTCTCGGTGATTACTCCACAAATGTTCCGCATTTTTTATTGCACATATGTGAGACCAGTTTTGAAATGTGGCTTGCCAGCCATCTATCGACAAAATAACGGAGAACATGACCAGTTGGAAAAAGTATAAAGGCTTGCGACGAAAAGGTTACAGGGATTGAAATCAATTCCTTTTGTGGAGAGAGTTCAATTCCTTAACCTCATGTCTTTCAGTATTCGGCGTGTGCGCTACGACCTGCTGCTAACTAGCCGCATAATACTGGGAGCTCATGGTGACGAGCTGCGCGAGTTTTTCCCTCTCGTGGCTGACTCAAGAACCAGTGGCCATGCCCTATAGCTTCAAAAGCGAAGGACACTACGCCTAACACAGGATTCACGCTCTCAAAAAGAATTTTTAACTTTTGGAATGGGCTTCCGGAAGTGGCCATTTATCTGAAAACTAATTCAAGCAACTAGTAAATAAAGTACTGCCTGTAATCATGGCGAAGCTGAACAACACTGGATAGGATTTCTTCAACTGTGGTTCTACTGGACTATGTTGCTGATATAAAGAGATGCGCCTTACAAGGGCGTGACACTCTATCGTTTATGAGAAAGAAGAAGAAGACTGTGTGACTAGAAAATCATTTCGAAAATGATTTAGCATCCCTCACTAAAGATAATTCAAAATCCCATTTGTGCAAATGTTGTAATTTAACACAAGCGTTCAGAGGGTTTTTTGTAAGGGTTCCTGAAGAAAAGAAGTGAGAGATAGCTTAAATTGACTCCATAGATGATCGTTTACTGGTTGACCAACTGACATGAGGAGTCCATCGGATCATGCTTGTCTTGTAAATCGCTGGAATCGCTGGATAACTCAATGGAAGATTTCAAGTGTGTAGGAGTAAACCTCAGTCTATAAGCCTAAAATTGTGTTGAGGACGAGTCGGAGGTCTGTGAAAATTCAGTACCGCTTCGAAGCTTAAGGTTATGTGATCGCTTTTGTCCAGCGGTGATGGGTAATTTAAATACCTAACGTCTTCTAGTTGGGACGAAAACAGCTAGTTTTGAATAGATGGATTACATCCATGACGAAAACTTGTAGGATCACTGACATGCTGGTGCAACGCATGATTATGAAGCCATTCAAAAAATGTTTCGGATTGTTCGCTGACCTCAAATATAGCGACAGGCCAATCTATGTCTGAGAGGTTGTAATCACCTAATATGTGTGGGCTAGTAGGACAAGACAGTCGTCATGCGCATATACTCCGATGACACTGCTGGTGAATACTTTCTGGGAAGTGCGCCCATTAGAGCGGTGACGGTAGAAAACGACTTCGGGATTCTGGTTATGGATTGCTTAAAATCGAATGCTGAACTTGTCGGAGAATGTGCAGCGCTATCAGGATGCTCTGGGTGATTCGGCGTTCATTTGAGACCATTACCCCGCAGATGTTCCAGACACTTTTCTCTGCGTATGTTCGTCCGCTGTTAGAATATGGGCTACCTGTTGCATTTCCTCAGTATGAAGGCGAATGCGACTCCTTGGAGAGAGTACAAAGTAGGGGGACTTAAATAGTTAATGGAATGCGCCACCTCGCGTACGAGGATTGAAGGAGCTTACAGAAACTTTACCCCTAGATCTTCTGAGGAAAGATATTACCTGCTTCTGGCACGCAGTATTTTTCTCGGTCAATATTGAGACGAGTTCCTCCGGTAGCTCAGATTAGTAGGTGAGTCGAGGACTCGTGGGCATGACCGTAAGTTTCAGAAGACAAGATTGTTGAAGCTGAGTAATGAAAACACGCTATCCACGCGGGTGATGAACACTTAGAACTCTCTACCGAAAGGGCTCCTTTCTCTACCATCAAAAGAGGTATTCAAAATCGCGTTGGATCAGAATTTGTTGAGGCGTATGAACCTGATTCCAGGATTGATATACTGGTGCTCCTCTACTCTCAGGCCTCGCCTTGTCAGCAGACGTCACCCATGTTTATTGATGTGATGAAGCTTCAACTGGATTTAATCCCTCCTGCTTTTGATTCAGAAAAAGAAGAAGCTGAGTGAAACAAACAGTAGAGAGTCAAAATCAGCTGTGTAATCTCCTGCTGGGTTGCACTGGGGAAGACGTATAAAAAAGTAACTGCGAAGGATGAGTTGTAGCTAGTCAGGATACTCATAACAACTCCAAAGTTTTTACTGGCTAGAGATAAACCTGTGCCCGTATTTTGTAAACCATACTCCAGGGGGAGTGCAACGACACCGCCCCTCCCATCACCATGTCTATCGCTTCGAATGACAAGATACGTCTCTCTTGATTTTGGCACATTATAAAGCGCAGACAAACGGGTCTCATAAAGCGTTTTAACCTTTGGGTGTAACTCAGCCACACAAAAGTTCAGTCCACTTATTCACTATGCTGAATGAATTTACAAAACTGGGGTGCTGGTTATTCATGCTTTTGAAACCAATCCTGCTAGGCCCTTGGTCGAAGCACCCGTATTATCTTAAATTTTTTGGTGTGATACTTAGTGAAGGAGTATCGGATTCATCAGCCTCTCACAGTTAGTTAATCGGCCGTTGTCTAACAATTGAGACCGTATTCATCATAGAGGAGCAACTATTGCTAGGCTTACAACATTATTGCCGCTGAGCCAATCGGCTTCGTCTAGGCCAGAAAGGATGACTCACGGCAATGTTATGTTCGGTATGGTCCTCTGTGACTCAATAGCGTTTTGCAGTACGTCTGGTTTATGAATTGCAGTTGTTCCTACTGCTCAGTTTCTACTATTGGTAGCGAAAGAGATTTGCATAACCGTAACGAAGGGTTGCCCTGCTTGACTTAAAGTTTAGCTAGGGTTGATTTAGCGATGTGACCAGTCCTTGCCACTAATGCATCATGAAACGCCTGGTATTTGATTTTGAAAAAAAATTAACCAATGGCGGTTACCCATTTTCCATTTTCCTACACTGTGGACGCGTATCGTGCGTGTAAAAGCCTTATTCGTAAAGGCCGAACGAAGGAATTTGCGATTCCTCTTCACGCAATTCACTGCTGACTAAGCAATTCGTTCCGGTGTGTCACATTAACATCACGCATAGATTCTGTGAATCATTGTTAATCAAATGGGCTCGGAAAATACTACGCAGGTAGGATATTGACACTTTCATTTGTTCTATCTCGTGCCAGGATTACAGATCGTAACTTGACTAACTGTTTTAAAAAATATCTGAAATTTCGTATATCGGCATCCGTACTGATGAGATACTACGGTTGTTTTCTTATTATAATCCATAGACGACAAAGGGTCAGGCGTTTTCAACCGCATTATTTTCAAGTGATCATCATAATCCAGAAAAAATCAGACGAATGAATAATGAACAGTCTTGCACAACTATATTCTAGGTGGTAGTAGTGTAGTAGGTTTCCTGCGCTTCTCTAATTTTAGTTCATGAACATGGAGCATGTCCACGAGTGCAAAAGCTTGCACAGATAGTCGCCAAAGGATCTTAATTATAAACGACTAGGTAGCCGCAAATCATAGTATGGTGTTTTCATCATTGCATATTCTATTATATTAATCCTAATTATTTTGTCATTTTTTTGTTATAATGATACATATAAATATGCAGACAATTTTAATATATTATTCACGCCGCTCACGTGTTTGGTTCTGGAACAAGTCTATCGTGCGATTGTTTTAGATCTGTATGCCGTGTTATGCTGAGAATTTTGTTTCGTTTTCAGGGTACAATACCAGAAGGCATACGCAGTTAGTGGTGAAATCTCCGGTGGATAAACCGCCACAAATTGGTGAGCCCGAACATTTTTCTTTTTGAAATTTTCATTCGTACTATACACTTCCCTTTATTATGATTTTGCTGTCATATAATTTTTTTATTTACGAAATGGAACATGAGTCGGCATTTTCTGATGCCCCATCTGAGGAGATTTCTACAGACGCTATATCGCAATTTAGCCTTCCCTCTTTTGGTATGAACGACCCTCGCCTCTGGTTCGCACAAATCAGAACACTATTTGAGTCTTACTGCGTGAAAACTCAACGAGCCCAGTATAACCGTGTAGTTGGTATGTTGCCACCGTCATTCGCAAAAGAGGTTGTTCATTTAATATACATCCGCCATGCTGATCATCCTTACGATGCATTTATGCATGCCATCTGTAAGAGACATGTTAAGTGATATGAAGCTTTGAAATTCTTGTTTTTCCTTTCTACTTTCTACTTTTATACAATACCGATTTTGTGACTTGAATGTGGGTTTTGTTTGTTTTTTTCTTCAGAATTAAGAACTTAAACCTTGCTTTTTGTAATTGTCTTATTAGCAATATTGTGTTTACATATTTGTTGAAACTTTTGTTTTAATTCATCGTTTATGCTATTGTCGGTCATTGTTGCTGAAGTTGGTTGCTATTTTGGGCTCTCGTAATTACCTTGTATTTTGACACCACTTTTGGGTGTCTTGTGTTCGATAGACATTTTGGACAGCAATTTTGGTAACTTCTTTCATTCTCTTTATATCTCAGGTCGTCATTGAACTTGTTTGTATTTAATATGATTGATTCTGGAGTATTTTGGCTCCACTGTTTGCTGTACGTTCCTATACAGTTGAGGTTTGTATAATTATCGTTGTTGTAATTGTTGCTAAATACAGTACCGTATGACATCCGAATTGTTGTTTTGAATTTGTCGAACTAAGAAACGGGTGGAATACGCGTTACTCACGTCACAGACGTTACAGTACTCAACTTTGGAATTCGATTTATACCGTATTTGTCTCAATCGGAGAAAATACAGTACTCAACTTGGAATTGCAACAATTCGACTTTTGATTTGTACCGTATTCTCCCAACCGGGGAAATTAGTGTGGTCAACTTATATCGTTTCAATTGAATTCGCATCACAAATTGACTTTTGACTGTTGCAGTATTTGTCTCAACCGGAAAAAATACTCATTTTGTTTCGTTGCAATCGAATCAGTATTGAACTTGGTCGACGTTCAGCGTTGTCGTCAAAATCGGTGAACGAACCTGATCTATAATCAGAGTGAATCTCTGCGGATTGGAACATTGAAGCTTGATCCCCTTCACAAGATTTTTGTTGAACACTCGGTGACGTTCATTCATTTTAAGTGAATATTTTTATTATTGTAAATCTATGCTTATCGAAAGTTCAACAAGATTATTATGTGGTGCAGTTCGGTCCCTAACAGATGGTCGCAATGGCGCAGAAGAGTTTGACTCTCCAACAGTTGGTAGACATGGTCTCGATTGTATCTGTGCACCTTCTAAATGGGAACTTGAATTGGAGACAGATTTAGCGATTGCTTATGCCACAATATCTAAGCTAAATTATGGCAGCAGTCATAGACAACCATCATGCCTACCTTGTGTTGTGGCTAACTCAGTTTTAGATGAGTTGCTGGAAGAGGACCGGCGATTGATTGGCCGATCAAACGGCTTTACGAATCTCCTCTTGTCAATGCGTAAATGTCATGTTGTGCTCACTTCATTGGAGTGCCAGGCGGTTTTGAACGCCAGTGCTACTTTAGAGTATATAGTGCATATTTTACCGGGTGCGCTCCAGCAACAATGGGCTGATCTGAAGAGCGCTATATACTGCGAGGGATTAGAAATTACGTTTCAGAATCTCACAGAATTTGTGTCACGTTGAGCTCGTATTGATTGGAGTCGATTTGGTCAGTTGTGCAAATGTTGCCTGAAGGATTCAACAGCAAAGCCTGTTAGCCTCGTTAATTGTCAAGAAATGGTTTCTGTTGGTGTGAAATTGAATGATGTTCAAGTTTGTGTTGTCAGTTGTGCTCAGGAAGCGGAGTTACCTGACAGTAAATTAGCTCCGTCGGATTCTGTGATTAAATTTTCCGACACTAATTCAGATACGATGGAGAGCAAGCCTAGCTCACCTGACACCTATTCAGCCCAAATGAATAGTTAGCCTGGTTCACATGACACTGAATCAGCCGAAATGGGGATATTTATATTATCATCTAGGAGGATAGTCAATGGTTGTAAAGTCCTGCAAACCTGTGTAACAAAAGAGTTGTTCTTCGAATTTCATTTAATTCGGATTCTAACTTCCGTAATTTATTCAAAATAACGGAAGTGTTCTGATCTAAGTATACGGAGCATTTGTAGGTCTTATGGATTTTACGTAAATTAATTCGCTTCGAGATGGGTGTTTTAGTGTACATATTTCGAAAAGTATAAATAAAATAATAGTCAAAAGAGTGAGAGATATAAAAATAAACGTTTTCGTTATTATGAAATATTTGACAATCACGTACCGTTTTCAAACCGTTTTCTCTAACGTGTACTTGTCAACAGTACTTATGTATGAATTCATCCACTCTCTTCGGTAACAATTTGGACCACTTTGAAAATGCATTATAAATGATGAAGTAATGAATGCTTTCAATGAAACTTGAAAATTCAGCGTTCATTGGCAACCACGGGCCTTTGGTCTTTGAGCATGACCTAAGCTCATAATTAGGACGCATTTTGATGTTCATGCAACTATTGCATTTTCCGGAAAACTCTTCTATTTGTTTGTTCATGAACAGATAGGAAGCCTAAATTTGAGAAATACTTTTCATAAGACTGACTTCATGTTGCTGCTGATAAAACTGCATAAAATCATCTTCGATTTTATAGGTCGCACGTTGCACAATTTTTGTGTACTGTCTCTCAGTTTGTGCTGTAAAACTTCTATAAATACTAAGTGATGTGTTGCTCACATCCGCCGAAACTACACTCCACTGCCGTTTTCCGGCTGTTTGCCGTCATCAAAGGGAGACAGTGAGATTGGGTTCACTGAGCCTTGAAACCGCGAATAAATGGTAAATAAGGTTATACTTGAATGCCACTGTTGCGTAGGGTTCGTACAACGAACAACGACGTTCAAACACAGAATCACATGGTGATTCGTGGTCCAGCACTCAAGGCGCTTATGGATGACGAAAGTTATGTGTTGCTCACATTCCCCAAAATTACACTCCACTACCGGTTTCCGGCTGTTTGCCGTCATCAGGTGAAGACAATAAGATTAGGTTCACTGAGCCTTGAAACAGCGGATAAATGGTAAACAAGGTTATAATTGAATGCCACGGTTGCATAGGGTTCATACAACGAACCATGATGTTCAAACACAGAATAACATGGTGATTCGTGGTTAAGCACTCAAGGCGCTTATGGATGACGGAAGTTATGTGTTGCTCATTGTGCTTTTTTTCTTCAAACCCTATGCAACAATGGCATTCAAGTATAACCTTGTTTTCTATCAATCCTAATTTTGAAAAGTCAGCTTTTACCAGCACTAGTAGCTGGAGATTATAATGCTCCGTTATATGCTCAAATTTAATCTCTTTCTTCATTTGTTCGAATGAATGCTTGCACTTGTTCGACAATTCCCACTTATCAGCCTGTGTCAGTAGACTATTGAGTGGCACTTGTAGTACACACATCTTGACTAAATCGTTGTGATGAATATTTACCAAACGCAAAATGGACTGCATGGTTGTCTTGTTTTTAGGTACTCTAATTTTGCGTATGGCTGCAATCATCGACGGACCTTCTATAATTACTATCTAATTTTTTATAAATTGTGAGTAGAGAAAGAACATTTTGCGAAATTTATTTGTATCACAGTTTTTGACTTAGCTGTTGTAAACAGATTTCAAATACACTTGTTCTTTATGCTATCATGAAACATGTTCTGATGAATTTCCGACGCGTTCTGCGATACACTTTTACTATAAGACGAACAGTTTCACATTTCTGGCATATGTGTTACTTGTATCTGCATAATCGTCCGAATTGAAAAATTCCACACTTCCAGCATCCAATTCGGGGTTTATTTTATTGTGTTTTGTTCACGAAAAATTCTGAGCTGATTCTATTGCAAGATCAAGTCCTAATTACGTCTGAAACTGAAGGCATAATATGCTGTTCTCTAATTTCATATTCATGTTTGAGATAGTTTATTATTTAAAATTCTTTACCGGCTATTTTTAACTTCTTGTCGGCGTGGAATTCCAACTTTGATACATCATTTGCTTGACACTCATAATTTTCAGGAGAGTGCGGCTCTTGTTTCGTCGAAGCATTTTCTGTGTGAATTTCCTACTCCATTGAATCATATGTGACTCCATTATCTGAATGAGACTGATTTTATTCAAAGTTTCTCGCTGAAATGTGGACTTGAACTGTTTATTAGATAAAGTAAACCTTTCTCTATGAACTACAGCTGGATGTTGAATAATTCTTCAATAAGGTCAAGCTGTCACACGGATAGTGGAGATCAGAGAGTCGACAAAAGTTGGTGCATTCATGTTGGTAGTGATATCTGGAATAGGAACTGCGATAGCCAATCATGTATATCTGCCAACACAGGTCTAACTAATATCAATAATGTATATTCTTGGACAAACAAAGTTATGCAATGCCAGATCATTTGTTTTTATCAACAATTGCATAAAATAAAACAGTGATTTTACAATTTTTGAGGTCGAGCATAATTAGATGTTTTTCGTTAACAACCGATAAAGAACAATCGTACAAACGTCTTGCATAAAACACAAAAAATGGACAGCATAGTAAAAGATAATTAATAAAACCTCACTTTTTTTAAAAATAACAATAAATAAACAAACAAATAAACAATCTTATCTTTCTACAATATTCTGTAAAAAAATCTACAAGATTTTGTCGTATTCTAACATGCCATAATGGCTTCAATCCTAGGATCTCACATCTTTCCTTACAAGTATGCTCATTCGAACTCGAACTAATGGATCGTGTGAAAGGTCGTAGGATGCTTTCTGAAGCATAACTATCAGTCCGATTTATGTTGCTAGATATAATATTGCAATAATGTAATAAAGGCAGTTTATATAACTTGTAAATCTCTAGCTTGCACTGGGATAGAGAGATAAATGTAATCCTTTAATATATTTTGTTTTAGATATCATGTAGCGAATTTGTTCATGAAATGAAAGTGATCCAGAATATCGATAGCCTGTGCTAGCTGAAGTGGTGTATTATTCAAGATGATTTAATCATTCGGGAATATATCTTTGAAATTTTTGAAAGTAGATTTATTGGTGGAAAACTCAAGACCGTGTCGAATACTTCATTAGAGTAAAGCATTCAGGTCTTGGTTCAATTCTCATATGAAGTCGCCAGTCTGGTTAGGTGGTAAGGCTAGGGCAACTTTTATATCATCTGCAAACAAAAAGATTTTACGTTGTGTTATGACAGATAGTATATCGTCAAAAAATATCAAGAAGAGTAGTGGAACTAAAACGCTGACTTGTATCACCCCACTCGGAATAGGCTAATTTCATGAACGGTAGCCATTTATGTCTGCAGAGAAGGTGCAATCAGTGAGAAAAGATTTGAACCACAAAAGTAGTTTTCCAGTAATACCTGCAGCAGATAATTTTGCGAGGAGTAGTTTATGCGGAACCTTATCAAAGGCTTTAGTAATATCTATGAATACAAAAATGACTCTCAGGCCTGAATCTAGTGATTGTGTCACGTAATTAAGAACTTCTAGTTGACAAGTGATGCAAGATTTTCTGTTAAGTAATCCATGCTGTTTTGATATGAAATATTTTGGTTTCAGGAATGCTAAGCTTCTCAAATATTCTAGATAGAAATGGTGTGTGATTGATAAATCGATAACAACTGAATGTTTTCATTCTGAGGGGAATGTTCCTGATATGATGGATGCATTGAAGAGATTAAGTTGTAAAAATAGGAAGTCTTAAGATATCATTTTGCAAATTGATAGTAAGAAACCTGTTTCGTCCGGTCTGTAGGAGATTGCAACTTGCTTCCAAACGTACGTATGTCAGAGAGTTTAATTGTAAAAGCGTCTAACGTATCGCATAAAGTGTGTGTGATTACATCTGAATAAGATTTGCTAATATTAGATGGGCTGAAAAAAACATTAAATTTTTCACAGAAAACACAAGGCTCACTTATTACTGTTTACCCATTACCGAATCGATTTTGTTTAATGATGTAGCCCATGTATCTAAAGTTCCCGATGTTCTAGAGTTGATTAATTTAGATGTCGCTTTATGCTTTTCACGGGGTTTGAGGGCTGTAAACTCATTGAACATCAGTTTGTGGTTGAAGCTTTGTGCTGATGAGTCACAAAGTTCGTAGACCCGCAGAAGAGAAAACATGTCATTCTTATACGAACACTCAATGTTAAGTAAGCAATATGCTTTTCTATCTGTTAGGCTTTACTCTGTTTGAGGCGTCTAGCATGTCTAGTAGTTGATTTCTCTAGTAACTCGCTATTTTATTACGAAAGATTCCTGAGATATCGTTGAAATAATCAAAAGTGAAAAATTCAGTCCAATCCTCGTTTTTAATAAGGTTACCGAAGATTTTCTAGTCTAGGTGACTAATTAAAGGTGGCTTTTCACTACTAGTCATTATACTTTTCCAGCTCAATTCGAACGATACAATATTATGATCGCCATTGAAAAAGCGATGGTGATACGTTCAAGCTAGATGGTGTGGTATTTAGAGTGTAGACATGGTAAAAAATATAGTTCTTGCGCGATGGTTTATCAACAAACTGTGTATAACCCAATGGTTTGATGGTATTGGAAAAAGAATTGGGAATTATATCGTCACGTTCTAACCAGTTAAGTGTAGGCGTGATAAAATTTCCTACAATCAATTTATAATGAGATGGGTGGAGAGAAGCTTTCATGAAGCAATCTATCAAGCGTTGAAGTAATAATGAAGTGGTAGCCGGTGGGTTGTTATTTCATCCAAGTATGAGATCAGATGCTGGTACTGCCAGCCAGAAGGAATCTCCGATATAATCCAAGACGGATGAAATAATGATGTTTCCCTGTATGTCAGAGTTACCATAAACAAGGCATCCACTTCCAAGTTTTGAAACGCGTTCCCTCCTAAAATGTTATAGCTTGGAATCAGCAGTTTAGAATCCGATTTTTCCTTTTTGTCAACGATTCGGTTATTAGAATAATATCACTGGTGTTAGATAGAAGATATGAGAGTAAGGCTATTAGCACGTTATTTATGGATTGAGCATTAATGAGCATAAGTCTTAGAGATGAGAAGCGACGGGAAGAGAATGACTTAGTATGTACTTGATCATTAGGTGGTGCATGATGGTTCATGTTAAAAACTTGTCGTGGAGGGATTGGGAACTTTTGCATGTTTGAGTAACAGAACATACGGGGCTGAGTGGGAAATAGGTTCAAATGCGAGAAATGGGTGCCGAGGGACCAGCTATTAGGGTAAAAAGGCGGTGATGTGTTTCGATAATTCAAAGATTGCCGTACGTATTGTGAAATGGGTCGTTAGAGGTGCCATGGAAAGTTCTGATTTAATGGGTTATGTATTACAATATATTTCTTAGTAGGGTGGTATATTAGACAGACTGACGACGCAATTATCGTTCCGTTCACTCCAGTTGAGGCACATGGTAATACTACCATGTGTTTGTTTGGTCTCATGGAAAACGCATACGGCATCTAGAGTCATCATAATCTCAATATAGTTTTCTTTTAGTAAACCAGTAAGTGGGCCTAAGGTATCGATAAACCTACCATGATAATTAGCCATACCAACTAAACGTCAAATACTTGTCTTAGATGCTGAATGAAGCAATTCACAATACATTGCGTTTTATCGTTTAACAGACGCATGTAAGTTCATTCTATGCAATGCCCGATAAATCTCCGGCATCTTCATTAAATATGCTTTTTTATAAGTTCATTATTATACCATGCAGGTGTCATATGACAACAACAAAGTAAACCTGTGAATACACAGATTAGACCTATGGGAAGTGTTTTGCTGTGACTAATGATGCAAAGAAAATGAAACAACTGACACGTAGCTAGTGAATAAATGAATAACACTTCACGAAATTGTTGCACATTTTAATAATTCGGAGAGCTGGTTACAATAACGTCTCAAAGTAAACAATGAGAAGCTTATCGCATGAAGTCGTGGTCAATGAATCTTTGAAAGTATTAATTAATTCATTCCATGTTTTATTCCCAAATACAAGTTTTACTGCATTAGTTGACGTGGTTTATCAAATAATATATAATAAGATTATTATCATTATTATTATCAAATATTCCGGAGATATCAAAACGGGTGATTGATACAGTCTGACGACGCATTTATCATTTTGTTTACTGCAGTTGTGGCACTGCTCCGATAGAATAGTGTGACTACGTTTGGTTATACTACCATGTGTTATTTTGGTCTCATGGAAAACGCATACGGCATCTAGAGTCATCATAATCTCAATATTGTTTACTTTTAGTAAATTAGTAACTTGGCCTAAGGTATCGGGAATTTTTCAAATAAACCTACCCTGAAAATTAGCCATACCAATTAAACGTCAAATACTTGTCTTAGATGCGGAATGAAGCAATTCACAATACATTGCGTTTTGTCGTTTAACAGACGCATGTAAGTTCATTCTATGCAATGCCCGATAAAGTCTTCGGCATCTTCATTGAATATGCTTTTTCTGAGCTAATTATTATACCATGCAGGTGTCATATGACAACAACAAGGTGAACCTGTGAATACACAGATTAGACCTATGGAAAGTGTTTTGCTGTGGCAAATAATGCAAAGAAAATGAAACAACTGACACGTTGCTAGTGAATAAATGAATAACACTTCACGAAATTATTGCACATTTTAATAAGTTGTAGAGCTGGTTACAATAACGTTTTTAATGTGAACAATGAGAACCTTAACGCATGAAGGATATGGTGCTCCTGCATTAGATGAGTTGTCCATCAATGAAGCCGAGTTGTATGAAGCACTTATCCATGTTCGCGTCAACAAAGCTGAGGGACCAGATGGTATCCACTCAATTATGCTAATGAATCTTGCCCCAGTGCTTACAGAACCTTTACGCAATCTCTTTAATTGATGCTTCAAACTGACAGTGAAAAGAATCCATAATAGTACCAATACACAAGGGTGGTTGCTGGTCAACTCTTTATAACTATAGACCTGTCAGCCTGACTAGCATACTATTGGAAAAACTACTGCGTGACAAAACCTGTGATTAAGCTAGCAGCAAAAGCATACGAGGTAGTCTACTTGCTTGGATGAAGGCATTCCCTACAGGTAGGACATTCAGGGGATCTACGCTGTCGAACCAAAGCGACGTGATAAGTAGGGTTCCCGAAGGGTCGTACTCGGTCCTCTTCCAATCCTGATTTTCATTGATGACTTGTCGTCTGCAATGAAGTGCTCATGCTCTATTTTAGCAGATGATGTGAAGTTCGTCGGATCAACTTATGAAGAAAACTTGATGCAAGTCCTTGAACGGGTCATAAAGTGGTCATACCAGTGGGACCTATGACTGAACCTAAATAAAAGCCCACTCTTGTCAGCAATGGTTGTTAAGATTTGAGTGCAGGTATCCGGAAATTGTTTCCATATTAACGCAACACAGCGTGTCAAGGATTTGAGAGTACTCATTAGGACAGTATTTCTGAATTTCTGCAAGGCATTCAACCGCGTCAAACACGGCATTCTTTTACTTAAAATTGCTTCCTGCGGCGTTGGGTCATCCTGGATAAAGTACTTTCTTTGTGATCACTTCTCTGTGTTCATGTGCGTGACTGTTATTTTACCCGTTTCCTAATCAAGTGCGGTCTGCCACAAGGCTCCGTTATTGGTCCCTGACTCTTCATCATTTTCATCAATGATATTGGCCAGAACATTGAATCGCCGTTCCTCCTATTTGAGGACGATGTCAAAATCTGGCGCTCACTCAAATCGCCAAGGGATTCACATGTCGTACAAGATGACTTACATCGTTTACACAGATGGCCTATAAGGAAGCATCTCCCATTTAACACTTCCAAGTGTAGCGTTCTCCCCATCCGGTACTCAGATCCGGGCGCTTACAATTTGGGCACAACAGTACTTCAGAGTGTTCGACAAGAAAAAGATCTCGGTGACATCATCCAGCACGATCTCGGTTGCACCACACAATGCGAACGAGCAGCAGCAGCCAATCGCAACATTGGCTTACTTAGCCGCGCTTTCGGCAGGTTTGACCGGTTTCCGTTCTCGGCACTGCTGAATGTCTACATCCACCCAAAATTGGAGTACGCTGTACAGGCTTAACAGCCTTGGCTGTGCAAAGATGTGTCCCTTCTCGAAAAAGCTCAGCGACGTGCGACAAAGCTTGTCCCTGGTATGTCTTACGAGGAAAGGTTACGCCGTTTATATATATTCTCCGTTACCAACCGTCTACACCGCGGTGACATGCTACTTACCCAACGGATGTTGACTGACCCCTCCCATCCATGTAACTCCCTGTTTCGTTCCCTCTCCAAGCACTAACCTCCGAGTACATGAGCTCAAATGGTTACATCAACAGAGCAGGCTTAAATGTTGACACAGCTTTTTCTCTATGAGAGTTTGCAGTCAGTGGAACACACTCCAGGCACGCATTTTGAGGCCGCTTCTTTCGGTTTATTCAAAGGTCTCCTCGATTCTCAGCTTCATGAAATCTCCCACTCCCAAGACGAAAGTACCCCGTAAACACTATTTTCATTTTTTCAAAAACCCTACCGCATTTTTCCAAACTCACTAGCTCGTGGCAACAGTAAGTTCTCTTTCTGTGTCATTTGCATTTTCATTACAACCCCGCTAACAGCTTGCCAGTATCATTGCTCTTCCAGATCACAGTATCGGAATTCCGTATACACACAGTTTTAACTGACCCTGTTCCGAAAGATGTGGTGGGTAGCTGTGTCCCGGTTTGACGCCATACCTGCCCAAATGCGACAAAAATCCATTGATGGAAAATGCATCGTGCAACCTAACACCCCGGCACACCTGAAAACTTCTAGCCCAATTAGAGCTAGAAAGTCAAATTTAGCTGCAAATCGCAGCTCACCAAATTCGCTCCCGAGGCGAAACGTAGAAAATGACAACAGTGTGGCGAAGACGCTAACACAGGAGAATTATACTCCAACATTGAAAAGCGCCACTGTCGTGCTACGTCCTTTGGAGGATGAATCGTGGATGTGTTGTAGTGACTCAGACCATGAAGATGAAACTAGATGCCAAGAGTTGTCGTCTGTTTCAAAAACGAATGCTGTATCTCTTGATGAAAATTAGCATTCAAAAAAACGCGAAGCAGCCTCCGGCATTACGCCCGAGGACAAAGAGCTCTTAGGTAGCCCTAACACCGGGAGTCTGGCCCCACATGATAGTGCTTTTCTGTTCTATACAAACGCTTGTAGCGTTAGAAATAAATGGGCTGAATTCCTCTGTAGAGTTGACGGCACCCACTACAAAATTGTTGGTGTCACGGAATCATGGTTGTCTCATGATGACCACATACCAGCTTTAATCGCGGATAGGTTTAGCGCCGTAAGAAGCGATCGACCTCTGGGTAAGCTAGCAGGAGGGGCGTTGCTCCTTATTGATAACGCTATTCCCTTCGAGAAAAGTATTTCTCTTTCTACAACGAATGTGCAGATAATATCTGCCTTGCTCATGCATGGATGCACGCGTATAGTTGTAAGCTGCGTCTACCGTAGTCCGAGCACTAGTTTGGAAGAAGATGCTCTTTTGCAAATTAAGCTCTCGTCTCTTTTAGCCGTAGCACCACGTGTTGTAATCTTCGGCGATTTTAATCTACCCGAAATAAACTGGGAGTACCAAACCTCACATGCCCCAGGAATCGCGAACGATTTTCTGGACTGGCTACACTCCCATGCACTTTACCAACACGTAAACGAACCAACTAGATTCCGCGAGGGTCAGTCTCCGTCTATTCTTGACCTAGTTATTTCAACTTCTGAAAGCGGTATACAAAATTTGGTCTTACTGCCACCACTAGGAAAGAGCGACCACGTAGTGTTAGCCTGCGAGTTACTTCTGTCATTTGGTAAACCCCCACTTAAGATGTCTCGAAGCTTCCATAGGATCGACCCTGCTTCCCTATTACAGGCAGCAGCGCTACTCCCATGGCAAAACATTGACCATGTGGATGGGATGTGGGGGCAGATCAAGAATAACATCCTTCAACTTCAGGATCGATTCGCTCCTCTCTTACCCGTTCGCAAAAAAGGTAAACCTCAATGGTGGTCAGCCTCAGTTTCCCGTAGCGTACGTCACCGCGACGCAAAATGGAGGCGTTATAAGCTTACTCCCTCATGTGGGACTTGGGCCCGTTACAAAGAAGCGCGAAACATAGCTGTTTCCAAGATACGTGGAGCAAAGATTTCTTTCGAAATGAGACTCGCTCAAGAGGCCCATACTCATCCGAAACGTTACTACAGCTACGTTCAATCTAAAGGGTCAACACGAAAAGGTGTAGGTACCTTGAGAAGGGACGATGGCTCAGCCGTCATTGCAAGCACTGAAAAGGCTCAATTGTTTTCCTCGCATTTTCAAGGCGTACAACGCCGAGATTATAACTCGAACGTCTCTGCGCCATCACTTCAATGTGTACTCGCTGATCGCCCCCTCTGCACTGACCTTACATTCGAGGTACACAATGTCGAGAATATATTGGCCAGCCTAGCTTACAACAAGTCGGCAGGGCCCGATAGCATCCATCCACGAATGATCAGACTGCTAGCGCCTATATTAGCTGTGCCGATCACAGAACTTTTCACATCATCCCTCAGTCAGGGTACCCTTCCTTTGGACTGGAGAACAGCCGTTGTAGTGCCTATCCATAAGGGAGGAGCTTCCTCGGCGGTCAAAAATTACCGCCCGGTTAGCCTCACTAGTGTACTATGTAAGGTTATGGAAAGATTGATCCGCGATAAAATTTGTGGATATCTAACCAAACACTCTCTTTTGAATGGTGCACAACACGGCTTCCTAAAAGGTAGGTCATGTCTGACAAATTTGTTGAGCTTTCTTAACGAGGTTACTAAGAGGATGGATGATGGTATAGCTGTAGAAGTCTTCTATCTCGACTTTAGTAAGGCTTTCGATTCAGTCAACCATAGGCTCTTGCTTCTCAAACTCTCAGCCATAGGAGTATCAGGGAACCTTCTGGGCTGGATTCGAGCATTCCTTAGCGACCGTTCCTTTACTGTCAGGGTAGATGATACTTACTCCGCAAGTGCGCATGTAACGAGTGGGGTTCCCCAGGGCTCAGTCTTGGGGCCGTTGCTGTTCCTCATCTTCATTGATGATCTAGCCAACCAACTGCGCTCACCCTGTTATATGTTTGCTGACGACGTTAAAATTGTCGGTAGGTCGGATAACTCCGATCTGATAAGTGATGTGGAAGCTGTAACAGCATGGGCGGGTAAGTGGGACCTTCCCCTTAACCTAGATAAGAGTCACTTGCTCTCTACACTAGCAGGCAACATGATTGTGTCTACGCCCTCAGCTCACACGGAGTTCCGTAGGGTAAAGTCTACTAAGGACCTAGGAATCGTAGTCTCCGCAAACTTTAAGTGGGCTGACCAATGTGCTGCTGCAGCTCAAAGGGCCAGGAGGGAACTCTTTCGACTACGTTCAGCCCTCACTTGCAGAAAAGCTGAGGTGCTATTGCCCCTCTACAAGGCAATAGTAAGGCCACATTTAGAATACTGTATCCAGGCTTGGAAGCCGTATTACCAGAAGGATATCGTGCAGCTAGAAAAGGTACAGAAGCTGGCCACTCGCATGATCGAGGGGTTAGCATACACCAATTATGAAAATCGTCTATTAACACTAGGACTTTTCTCACTTAGGAGGAGGCAACTTAGGGGGGATCTTATAGAGACCTTTAAGGTTGTCAAAGGATTAAGTTGTCTCGAATTCGATGACTTCTTTCGGTTCTCTCCTTTGGTTGGTACACGAGGGCACAGTTCTTAAGCTAAGTAAACAGCACACCAGGCTCGAATCCAGAACGCACTTCTTTAGCATCCGTATAGTGAACGCGTGGAACTCACTTCCCGCAGAACTAATCATGGCAACTTCAGTAATTGCGTTCAAACATGGGCTGGACGAACGGTGGCAGGTGCTCTTCCCGGAGCATTACCCTTAAGACTAAATCCCTCATTTTTATGATAAAAAACACAAAAATATTCGAAAAACATTTTGAAACACAAAAAAGAGTTTCTTTTTCATTTTTTCGCATTTGTGGAAATAAACTGCTGTCCATCGTCTTTTCATTCGATTGGACATGCAACATGCATAACTCTCTCACCTTTCGGTGATGAGACATCTCCCATCTTCCATTCACAGTTACACACGCCTGTGTTACTTACGAATCAATCCTGGTAGTGGTGGGTGTTTTCAAGCACACCTCCGAAAGAATCTGGGCACTCGTTTCGATTTGGTCGTTTATCGCCCTGTGATACTGATACTGATACTGATGCTGCAGGCTAAACGCGAATGATGCCCGCTATAACACCTTGGAAACGAAATCATTTTTCTCTACTTTTCGACCCACCGCTCAATCTATCCCGCGGTTTGTACAAGCTCTTAGCTTCTAATACCGTATTAAACTATTGAACTATTGAACTATTGAACTGAAGTGAACTGATTCGAGGTTGTCGAAGATTAAAAACAGACAAAAGGAAAAATGTTTTGGCGGTGGTGGTCGATTCTTTGCAGCTTTTCACCGGATTAAATTTTGGACACTTCTTTGGCTCGTCAGCTAATTACGGTTCGGTTAAAACCGAACTGAACTAAAAATGTATCAATGATTTTTCAGCGGCGGTTTTTTTAACATTCCTCGCTGACTTCAAATCGACGAGGGAGTGATGGGTGATGCGTCTACGACTACCATTGAAAATCGTGTCAGCGGTGTAAGCTCATCAAAAATCAGAGACAAACTGTTGGTCTATCCATTGGGCCAAGGCTTTTCTTCTACCGACGTTCCGTGGAAACCTAGGTGCCGAGGGTATGAACCAGGTGTTGTTGGGTAAGCGCTTTTTCTGATTATAAAATTCACTAGCCTTCATAATGAAATCAAGGACTTTTACAATTTTATAAAACCCACGTATGAAGACCAATATGTTCGGGAAGTTGTAGTCTCTAGAATCAAAGACGTTGCTCTATCTATGTGGCCTGACTGCAAAGTAAAGTTTAAAAATTTCACTAATCATCATTCAGGTGGATGTATTTGGTAGCTTTAAAACGGGATTATACCTACCTACAAGGTAATATCATACAATTTTATATTCTTCAGTGATATTGATATGGTGATTTTCGGTAAATGGAAAGCTCTGCCACTGCGCACACTGGAAAAAGCGTTGCTTAGAAGCGGACTGTCATCTGAAATAACGGTTTTGGACAAAGCCACTGTTCCGATTGTTAAAATGGCAGATAAAGAAACAGGGCTGCGTGTGGATATCAGTTTCAATATGATCAATAGTGTAAAAGCTGCGGAACTTATTCGCGGCTACATGCAAACATTTCCTTGTCTGCCATACCTCGTGTTTGTGCTTAAACAGTTCCTACTGCAACGTCGGTTAAACGAAGTTTGGACTGGAGGATTAAGCTCGTATGCTTTGATTCTGATGGTTGTACGGTTCTTACAGGTCAGTTCTTTGAGGTAGACAGTACATTCACCTTAGTTGGTATCTGGCTCATGCTGCTACTGTTGTTAGCAACCGTTTTTCATAATATTTGCTACTTCTGCGGTATTTTTATGGTTCGCATTTTCTTTGTCTTTCCGTTTAATCGATTATATTGAAGTACCACCTAGCTTGCTAAAAGCCAATGCTCACTTATCCACTTTTCTGGTTACTGGATCTACATATCAGCATAGTAATCAAGGCTATTCAAACTCGTTATTTCGTTCCACGCTGATACGAAGTGCTCAGTCCAATATAACGGTTCCAGTTCAGAAGCCTTTGAAATTCGCCGAGGCGTCAAACAAGAGTGTGTTTTGCTCCCACGCTTTTCGGCATTTTCCTTGCTATGCTTCTGAAGCACACACTTTTTAGGACGAGAACAGAAGGCATTTACCTACCACGCGAAGTGATGGCAAGCTTTTCAACCTGAACCAGCTGAGAGCACAAGCCAAAGTACTGGATGTGCTAATCCGTGACCTGCTCTTTGCCTACGATGTAACCATTATTGCTCACTCAAGATCCCCTCTAGTCGCTAATGGACTGTTTTCCAATGGCATTCATACTTGGGGCTAACAATTAGCATGAACAAGACCAAAGTCCTTGGTCAAGGAATGGCATCGCCTCCAATCATCACTGTTGGAAACTGTTAGCTTGAACCAGTACATCATTTCACATATCTTGGTTCAACCGTTGCGGATTGGCAGAGCAGCTATTATTTTGTCCCGACTGAACACTCGCGTTTGGGGTAACCGCAAGTGGACTCTAAATACAATAATGATGGTATACATCGCGTGCGTACTGACCGCTGTACTGTACGGCAGTGAAACCTGGGCCACACGCAAGATACGAACGGAAGCTGAATGCTTTCCATCTACGAAGCATCCGTCGTATCTTGAATATATCGTGGATGACTAACGCTGAAGAGCTTTCAGAAGCTGTTCTACATAGCATGTTCACCCTACTGCGACAGCGCCGCCTGCGGTGTCTTGGTCACGTTTACAGAATAAAAATGGTCGTATATCGAAAGATTAACTCTGGTGAGTTGAAATCAGGAAGTCGACCATTGGGCAGACTGCGCTTACGTTACAAAGACGTTTGCAAAAGAGGTATAAAAGCTCTTGACATTGACCCCGCCAGTTGAGAAGAACTTGCTCTTGACCGCTCACATTGAAGGCATTGTGTAAAGCGTCGTTTGCAAGCTGGGGAAGAGCAGATACAGGTCTTGGCTGCTGAACGCAGATCACGCCGTTGGTGTGTAACTGACGCCGATCGACCGAGTACTGCCTATCGTTGCAAGCGCTGCAGGAGAGATTATTCCTCTCGAATCGGACTGTTTAGTCATTCGAAAAGCACTGAAACATGAAAAAATCATGCGATTGTGATATACACCCATGGTCGACATCGACCGAAGTAGGCCAACAACAATCACGAACAACATAGCAAATGCCCATTTGCTTGAACAATAAATTCAACAAATTCTTTTGTACGATTAGAGTTTCAGATGAAATGAGCATTTGATTTAGTATATCAAAACGTCTTTCCCGGTACTTTGCTGCATAAGGGTGTCTTCGTCTAAGTAACATTCTGCATGCACATCACGCCCATGCGTGAATTTTGCACCATGCTTCTTGTTTTACACTATGCTGATGTATCGCGCGCGCTGAGTCGAGTTTATCATTATATAATGGTTTGTTTTCCACTGCCTTATTTACGCGATTGTCTAATTCTTCGAATTTATGGAAATTGTATCATCTACGCCTGTCCAGTGATTATGACTAGGGTATCCGGTCATGCTGGTATCGGGATCGTTTCGAGTGCCAAGCTGAGTTCATGAAATCTCAAGCCTGAACTCAGGCAATGTGCCACACAGTCAGAGACTGCACGTGGGCCTAGACATGCAGCTCAGTACATTTGACAAATCAATGTTGCATGGTTTTATATGCGTAGCACATGAAACAAAAAAAGTTGCACATCGTGCAATGCGAGTGTAGATCGTCTATCGTCAAACGAGCATTTCTTGGGTGGAAGATTTGGTCCCGATTGTCATCAAAATGACAACAGCGAAGGGCTGTTCGGATGCTGTCAGCATTAACTCCCATTGTTTAAAGCGTCACTGTTTCATCTAAAAATTCGTTAGCGGTCCGGTTCACCCAAATTGACCATATCATCATCGGCTAATAATGGCCAAATCGATTTGCCACTGGTAGTTAGCTGCATGCCCAAACACGCTGGAGTTTACTGTTATTTTTTATTCTCTATTCTTAGATCTGTCCAGGCCTGGGTAACCTTAAGGTATCTTCGTCCATATGCAGTTTGTGACTTTGCGGCACTTTGCCTGAATCAAGCTTGTTATTTCATGCATACTAATGGCAGGGTAGTGTGTATGATTACCGCTCATACTATGGCACCTGCCTATAGTTGGATTGTGAATTGGTCTGTTAATTTCTGTACGCTCGAAACGCATCATGGCAGTTAAATATATTTAGGCTTAATTACCCATCGGTTATCAGGCAGTCCGAACCCATTTCAGTTTGGTATCCCTAGACATCGGTGCAACATTCGATTCGGTCGTTAACAAAGCTTGTTATGGTTCGTGACAGCGAAAACCGTAGGGAATCTGTCGTGCTGATGCCGATATACTTGTTCATGAAACCATTAAATGCATGTTTCATTCGATTCGTGATTTTATGGTTGCGGTAATGGTCATGGTTGTATTGCAGTTAATCATGCGATTCTTGCTACTGGTGCTTATGCTGCTCTTGATAGTGATGGTGAATAGAATGAACGAATAGAGTGACTTTTAGACGACAGATTCCTTGCGGCTTTCTTTCTCATTCATTCAAAAGTTTTCCTATTAACTTTACGTACTTTACTTTTATATG
>JACCGJ010001295.1:0-10756 GCA_013407085.1 Atriophallophorus winterbourni | reverse complement strand
TACAGCTCCATAAAAGCAGGTGAATTAGTAAATATATAATAAGTTCACCTGGCGAGGTAGCTGGTCTTTAAACAAACGTCAAATTATTGGTTTGTTTGTGATATTATTCTCACTTTTCCATCACTTAAATAAAATCTAAAATGAGATTTACCTAAATTCAAACCTGTTAACCAATAATATTCAACGATTATCCAATAAATCTTTGATTTAATCCCATCTCATTTTGATTGGTTCAGCTGTCACAAAGTGAATCCCTATCATCATCAATTTTTCAGCTGTCAATCCCCCACTCATCAACTTGCTGTCGACATGTGGAAACGCTTTGGGAACCCAGTCCTCACCCAGAACCGTCTCATCCCAATCAATCAATCACTGATACCATCACATCCGCAAGAGGCCTGCAATCCTTTCCCTCGCGAATTGATCGACCACTTCAACCAATCAATAATCGGGAACAATATGCCGCGCTCAAACGATATTGCTGTTGACCTACCAACGGTGATTAGCGATTCGAATAGTCTTGTTGGATCCAGGACAAAGCGTCACTTTCGAAGACGAGTGGCACAATACCATTCCAATCAAAAGCAATTGAACCGGGAGAAAATGTTGCACAAGTCCAATCTTTCACTACCTCCGAAACCTGAGGTTCAATCAGACAGTCAGATCACTCCAAGATCGATTGATGACGTCAGAGAACACCGGTCGTTATCCATGGACCCCAGTCCACCAGGTCAAAAGGTCATCATGTATCAAAGCGAGAGTGGAGAGTATTATCCCACGGAAAATGGGACCTCGTATCGCACATTTTCGCAACCGCTTTTGGGGAAAACGTCGATGGAAAATATGACCTTGAAAGCGCGCTCGGATCAACAGTTAATTAGACAACCGGCGACTCCAAATTCGTGTAGAAGTGTTTCCACCGAGCGAACTTCCAGGACGGTCGATCGATGGTACCACAAGTACTACACCGGTTTATCCAGCGCGGAGACGCAGCCTGTGGTGATGATGAGGTCTCCTATCGGAGTGTTGGCAGCGTGTAGAGGTAAGGCATAAAAAATCAATATTTATTGCTGATTTATCGATCAATAATTTGAATATTTGAGTGTGGTGTGGAAGGTAAAATTCAAAGAATTTGAAATTTTGAAATGGTATTTGACTAAATTCTGTAATTATCCGTTTCAAGGATTCATGGGATCATGGTTAAAATGTTGATACTTTACAATACCACCAGATTACAGTATGACTAAAAATATGAAAATTATAATAGTGTAAAAGGAATAGAGAATATCAAATGTAAGGCTTACGAATGATGTTCCTTTGCATGTGTAACTCCAACTTCGCTTCAATCATCGTCAGGCAATGAGATTCCACCACATGTTGGGGTAGGGAATTCCAAAAAAACATTTTGTTGAATATTTATATGGGAACGTGGGACGAAAATGGATAATGTATGTTCGCGTGTCACTTTCCCATCATAACTATTACGCAAGTGTTTTAGTGGATGCCTTTATGTAGACACAATTCTAGAGGTCAGAATAATATCGCGTCGTATCGTCCTTTGGTTAAAGTCACATAGACCCAGACGTCACAAGCTTTCGTTGTTGCTTTATTTGAGTAATGTTAGAAAGTTCAGCTCAGTTCAGCTTGCAAACATATATATATATATAAAAACAACGTGATAAATCTGTCCGTGCAACATTGGCATTCTAGTAAAAATTTCACTTATCAACTGAACTTAATCTTACTGTGCCTACCTGATGAGTGCAAACAGCACGAAACCGGTCGTGGTGTGTGTGTGTGATGGAGATGCATGCAAATGAGCATTTATATTCATGGACATGGGTTTCAAACCCAGTCTACATGAGTAGGGGCTCATGTGATTGAACAGGTAGGTCGTACTTACCTTATCCAACAGTGGCATACAAGCGCTACTTGTTTAACATTCCTCCACTGTTTCAAGCGCATGCGAATCCTGATTTTACTGTACCTACCTGATGAGTACAAACAGCACGAAACCGGTCGTGGGGTGTGTGTCACGGGAATACATGCAAATGAGCATTTTGGTTCATGGTTTTGGGTTTAACTCCATTATACATTTGATTGAAAATGTTGGTCGTATCATTGGCTTACATGCGCGAACGTTGTTTACCGTTTTTCCATTTGTTCAAGATCTGATTATCAGGCTCATACTGTACCAATCGGATGTATACTAAGAGCAAGAAACCGGTCTTTTTTGTGTGATGGAACAACGCCTGCAATTACAAGTTTTCATCAGCCAAATCTCATTGAACCTCATCTTACTGTTCTCACCGGATGACGACCAGCAGCCTGAAACCGATTGTCCTGTGTATTTCGAGGGATGTAAACAAATTTACTAGATGTTTCAAATTAAATATTCCCATTTTCAGGCTATCCCAGAACGCACGTGATTAGACGAGGAACGCCTAAAATGCATGCAGATATTTATTACTTTCCAGAAAATCATGATGATGGAGTTCAATTAACCTTGTAACGTTTTCAGGTAAATTACGATTGAAAATGGAATACAAGAATGGTCAAATTTCGGTCCATGGTGAGAAAAATGTTGGAATGTTTATAAATAATGTCAAAATTCGCTTCATTTGCTCAATCTAAATATAAAAGTTTGGCTTTTTGAAATCGTGAATATTGAATATTGATCGAGAAATCGATGATTCTAGTGGAGATTAGGTTGCAAGATTGTCACACCGGAACGGTTTGGGTATGAGCTCCCAATTCCAAAAATGCTCTAATAATATAGCCTTTGACAACCAAGTTTAGCTCCTGGCCTGCACGCGTGGTCCTGTGT
The DNA here is from genome assembly GCA_013407085.1 of Atriophallophorus winterbourni. Taxonomy (NCBI): domain Eukaryota; kingdom Metazoa; phylum Platyhelminthes; class Trematoda; order Plagiorchiida; family Microphallidae; genus Atriophallophorus; species Atriophallophorus winterbourni. The sequence continues at coordinate 7,929 of JACCGJ010001295.1, read as the reverse complement.
GACCCGGCGGAACTGCTTCTACTGACAGGAGAGAGGGCGAAGGCGGCTGACTGGCGCCTCAAAACCAGCTTGCTTCGGGCTGATTGAGCTCGTAAGTCCATGAAGGCGGTCGACTAAAGGGAAGGAAAACCCTTATATCAAGCCTCCACTGCCTTATGGCTTGATCCAATAATGGAAAAGGCTTCAGCAGTCAACCTCGAGGAAACATCCGGAGCTGGAGTCCCGTTAGGCAATCCGAGTTTTATTTAACTTGGCCCTGCCAACTAATGCGACGGCATCGTTGTCCAAACGTATCAGCCTAGCTGTTTCTTTGGTTCCGGTGGTGCCGTGGAGAGGGAGAACTTGCTGCGTAGGCAACAGCTATTTCTCCTCTTTGAACTTCCCTGGCGTACATCACAACGCACCAATAGAGAAGACACCACATTTCGCTTCTATGGATGGGAGAGACTTTCAGGTCTCATGGGACGACTACCGCCCTCCTCAAGTTGGGCAGCCCCTAGTCAATAATATGCAGTCTCGCCACGGTCTGCTATCCTTACTGGGTGCATGGAGATTTTAAATCAACGAACAATCAGACTGTATTTTTCCGCAATAAAGCGAAACGAATTACCAAGCAACAAGGTCAGCTTTAAAACTAGGAACATGGAATGTCCGGTCCATGCACCCGGGATTTCATAAAGACGTCTCGAATAGCAGAGGCTTAGGAAAAATTGAGTTGCAGTTACATTTCTAAATTGGTATTTGACAGTTCGCAACCATTTATTGCAGCACACTAAGTTTAACATGATAGAACATGTACCAAAGTTAAACTTCAAAGACACTTGCAAAATCTGAGTGACCCTAAAAAGATATCTACATTTCACCTGGAAAGCGCATTTTCATTAATTGAATCGTTAGGAAAGAAACGAATTAAGAGCAGCATAAAATATTGTATATCATTACCTGCTTATTATATGGAAACATTTCGATAAATCTTCTAATTTAGTGAGAAAATGTGCAAATTTCGACTGTTATTTTGACCTTTCCAATCAATAAAAGCAATCCTGAATTACAAAACTACCAATAATTTTTGCTGTAATGGCATAGCTTTTTTAAATCATATATCGTGATTAATGTTTAAGCCAAATTAAAAAAAAATATACTTCAAAGAAAAACTTAGTTTTCACGATAGAACTTTGATACAATTTTCATCCATATCACTTATTACACGCCGAATTATATTGGTTATTTCGTGAAAAAAATCCATCTATTCGAGTGAATTAAACGATTCAAATAACAGCCATTGTTTGTTTAAATTGAATCCCGAATTGTTTGAACGCGATCTCGCGATTGTTTACTGTTCTCCAATCCCTGCAAACAGCTGATCAAATAATCACTTACTCCCATGATCAATATTTATTGATTTTTTTCAAATAAATTCAAAATTCATGAAACCGAATTGAATAAGCAAATTCTTACAAACGTTTGTGAGCGAGATTTTATAATATGGTCAAACTTTAAGCTTGAATGATTTCAAATACTCTCCACAGAGACTTTCAACGTAAACTGCATTATCAATAGAGATATATACTAGATGGTTTATTCTAGATTAGATGTTTGTAATCAATAAATCGAATACATCACGACGTTAGTCACAAGTTCATCTCAAGGTCAATGTGAAAGATTCAAGAGCTAGGCTGAGATGGACACACATCAATCAAAAGTTATCGATCGAGTGATTACAGTTCATCAAATTAAGATTGTAGGATGATGCGTATTCAAAGAAACAAATGTTTTAGCGGCAGGTTTGAAAAGTGAATGTTTGGTGATAGCAGGTTTAAGTGCTGGGAGAGCTGTAAACTCTCGCCTTTTTCGAGTTAATTTAATACGCATCAGCAGTGACCCTCAATTCTCAGGCTAAAATCTGAAAGGATAATTCATGAATTGAAACGGCTAGTCAATTAAGGCTCTTTTTTATTTTAAATTAAATGACAAGCTGATCAGAGCAGAGGTTTTTCCTTAAATGTTGATAAATGAAATGGGATTGTATTATCTGATTTGTGGCTAACGTAATTTATGCGCGAAGAATCAGAATTTACGCGGGAAACGCATGTCTATGTTCTAGGCTGACTTAATCCCCCATTCACTTAAAATTTAAACAATTTATCAAGTAGTATCTCTTATGTTGGACTGCTTATCCGCCATATATCCGGAATATTTTATAAAGTGTTTGTCCTAATCTAGGGTAGTATCCTGCTTATTTGAAGAACAAGACATCTTGCTGATGAAGGTATTATAGTAACATTATTGAAACAGTAATCTCCTGAGATATACTTAACACCCATGAACCATGATGTCAAACAGATTTGAGAAAAACTAAACGAAACAAATCCATGTTGCTTTCTAGTAAACCTTCATCCAAATAATGTGTTGCTCAAGTCAACGCACATTCACACTTAGTTGTGTGTAAGTGCGGGGGATGTGAGCAACACATTACTTTGGTCATACATGAGCGCCTTGAGAGCTTGACGATGAATCACTATGTGATTCTCTGTTTGAACATCGTGGTTGGTTGTACGAACCATATGTAACATTGCCTTTCAAGTATAACTTTGTTAACCATTTATCCACTGTTTCAAAGCTCACTGAAAGCAAAGTTACTGTCTCCACCTGATGGCGGCAAACAGCCGGAAACCGGTAGTGGGGTGTGAGTTCGTGGAATGTGAGCAGCACATTGCTTTGAGCGCTTTGTTTGCTGGAACAGGATTCTGTGTTTGAACATCGTGGTTCATTGTACGAATCCTGTGTAACAGTTGCATTCATGCTTACACTTGTTTACCATTTATCCACTGTTTCAAGGCTCGCTGAACCTAATCTTGCTGTCTCCACCTGATGACGGTAAACAGCAAAAAACCCGTTGTGTTGTGTAAGTGCTGGAGATGTAAGAACTTATAAAACTGGCTTCTAACATTCATTTACTCTGTTGACTGTGATTCGCTATGTTTCGATCGGTCATGTAAAGTCTAGCTGTTACAATTTGGTTAACAGCGACAATGAAACAAACGATAGTTCACCAATTTTCATCAATATCAATTTTCAATGAATCTTACCTTGTTGTCTCTGTCTTTGACAAATGAACAACCAATGAACGGTGTTTATGTGTTTATGATATGAAAAAAACTTAGAAGGTTACATCATATTGAACATTCCTCAATTATAAATTCATAAAACAATCGCACACCTTTCTGGAATAGATATCCAAAATCGAGACAAAATATTCATGTCTTATTCACAAAGATTGAGAAACATCTTGTGTGATCTGAACCATCATATAAAACATGTAAAACCATATTTGTCTGATAATCATTCATTGTGTTTCGATATCGTTCCGTGTGCTTCGATTTATCCGCAAACACATTCTCACTATGATCGACATTATAAAGAGGCCACACCCTTTAACGACTGTCTCCGAACATCAGCCTGAATGGTTGCGGTCTCCGGTGATAAATCTGAGTCACCAGTGCTCAAAACGATTTATGTCAGGTCAGGATGAGTAGATGCATTTGGGTGATTGATTTGATACGCACTGTTTGAGAAGCTGACAGTAGGGCATCGCCAGGAATGTAGGCAATCACGTATGCATTGATAAATACTCAATATAGTGATTAATATATACTGAGTGTTACGATCGATGAAAAGCAAGCATAGAAATAAAAGAAAAATATCCTGTTTAAAATTTTATAATAAACATAATTTAGGGCGTGTATTCTATAAACTTCATAGAAATAAAAATGACGCTTCAAACGGCGGTTTTGAATTTCCCTCCTTTAGGAATTTTTCAAGGTCACTGAATGCAGTCAATTTAAACACGATTTTGAAAGCGATTAAAAATGATCATATTTGGGTAAAGATACATAATTTGAAAAGGAAATATTCTTTATAGCCGTTTACATCAAACTTCACCATATGTTTATAATAGGACTCGTAAAAAGAGATAAAAAAATAAAACAGTATAAATAAATATAGTTAATGAAAAATGTAGTCACGTTTTTTCAGGAATCACGAAATTGACATAGAAGAAATCGTTATGTTTTACTCGGTGGCAACAATGTGGAAGTTTTACTAGCAAACTGGAAATGTAGCCACGTGTTTATGTCAATCCATGTCTAAAAAACTAAACTAGTTCTAAATAATTTTTGTCAAACTTATCCTTATGTGGACATTTTTGAATCGACGTCTACTTTAAATGTAGAGTTTAAACTGATGTTGCATGTAATATTTTACTTTATGCTGCTTTTATCCCATCGTTATCAATTTATTTAAATTTAAATTATATTAAACGCAATGTCAAGGTCATTTGAAGGCCGTATTAGTAACACGCCTGCCAATCACACGGTTCCATGCAAACCGCGTTGAAAATTAGCGAAAAAAGTTGAGGTTGACCACAATGTGCCACTATCCGCTATCAGTTTATGAACAAACGTTATTTTATTTCTCCATTTGCATTTAAAAGTGAATGATGCTGTTCAGAATTATTTCAATAAACTTTCAATATGAACCACAATAAAAAATCAATTGGACCTAAATTAATTTTTTTTTAATTTTTAAACAAACGTGATATTACAAGCAAGAAGATTTTCCGCTGTTCTCTGATCGCCGGTTTGTTTGTTTGTTTAAATGTCTAAATTCAGTAAACACTGACTCCAACCTCAACGTTACGGAATCTATAGGCACTAAAATACCTGGCAGTTTAATGATAAAATAAAAATTATATTCGGCACGGTAGAAAAGTCATTTCTGAATCAAAAAATGTTTAAAGATTTTTTGGACCGATCGAGTAGTCATATTGATGAAAACAAAATTTGGAAATCCATCGGTAGGAGCAGTATTTTGGGTAATTTCTCTCTTCTGACACAGGAGCTTTGTCAGACTGCAGTGTCAAGTGAGCTTGACTGATTTCACTCTGTGCTGGGTGAATAGGCTGATTGATCTCACCTTGTCATCCTATGGTTGTTGTTTAGCTTACTACCTTTTCTACCATAAAACTTTCTGAGTTCTGAGTTTTTGGTCTACTCAAATTGACACCCTCAGTATTTCAAGGAAGTTGTGAAGAAAGACAACCATTTAGAGATAGTGTTTGAATTGTTACGTATTGGCGTCCTGGCTCTGACTAATAACGCTGGTCTTTCAAAGCCGGTGTCAGAAGAGAACCGTTACCAAAATAATTGCTCCAACCGAAAGTTTTTAAAATTTTGTTCGCATAAATCATTCGTGACTCTTTTAGAAAATAATCTTTTCTAAAGTACAATTAAAAATTTCAATTGAAACCCTGAACGTTCTGTTGAAAAGATTTTGAAAATCGATTTTCATTTACTGACAAACATGATATGTTGAAGCAGTCATATTTTCCCCACATTTTTTATTACATTTCAATAGATCGATTGATATTCTCTAAGCATGTTTTGTTTTAATTTTTTGTGCACAATTTAGTAATCGAGGCAAGAGGAATGCGTACCACGAATAATACCTCATCTGGAACCTTTGTTGAAGTAAGCCATTCATCTCTCGTCTGAAATTTATTTTTTATGCATTTTTCGTTGAAAATATTGTTTGAATTTTGATTGGTTGAAAGACTTTATTTTATTCAATTTCTATTGGTTGAAATACTATTTGCTTGATTAATGTGGAATTAAATATTTTCAGTTGTGACAGCTTTTCAGAATAATGATATGGAAATATAAATTGTCATTTGGTTCATAATTTGAACATCAATCTTACATTTTATTGCAATAATTAATTAATTAATTAAATAATGAGCGGCCATTTTAAACGAAACAGTTTATTTGAAATCGCACGTAGAATACGCAGTTATTACTATCGTTAGAAAGTTCGAGAACCTCCTTACTTATGTTATTATCAAGTAAGAAGTCCAAAATTTTATCATTTTTAGATTATGATATGGGAATTTTTTTAATCGATTTTTAAAAATTTATCACGTAATCGAATCAATATAACTGGAGTAAACTTGTCTGATTGTTCTCATTGGCTAACTTCAACATCCATTTTTAAATACCGCGGTAAGTAGCAGCATTGAAATATTTATAACTCGGCTTACAAATCTCAATTCTTACACAAAAGACTCACTGTATTTTTGTTTCTACTAGAAACCCGGAAGAATTGTCATCCATATTAACATTTTGAACAATCCTTCACTTGCCCTCTCCCGGTGACTATTGAAATAGTCGATGGTCGAAGACTGAACCAGCAGAATTAAAACAGCGTATTTTGTTTCTCGACTCACTCGACTCACCTTTCACACTGCTCAACATCTATGACGTAACCTGATAACCATCTCAAACTTCCACTTCCCCCAACCCTCCCCAAACACAGCTCGTTGTTGTTCCGGACAAGCTTCAACATTTCACCCAACGTACACCTCCAGTTCAACAATGTTCGAATCCAATCTATGATCACGTGATCGTTTTGGATCTGAACAAGTCGATCCAACCATGCCGACGAATCATCGTCTCGGTCTACTCGATGCAGGCTGAGAATGGGGAGAGGTGAGTCGGTATTGATTGATTGGAACAGTGTTAATCCCTGAAAAAGATTCAGAAATACAAGTTTGTTACAACCTTTTCCAACTAGGTTTGAAAGGTAGGCGTTGATCTGACACGCAACCTGATCTTAATGTGTCCTCCTGATGACGGCGAATAACCAGAAACCGTTTGTAGTGTTTCAGTGAGGGGGATTGAGAGAAAAATTACATTTGCCAATGTCAATCTCTGTTCAAACACCGGGGTTCGTTGTACGAACTCATTGTAACAGTGGCATTCAAGTATAACAATGTTTAACACTATACCACTGTTGGAAGGGTGACTGAACCTAATCTTACTGTCTCCACCTGATGACAACAAACAGCCAGAAACTGGTAGTGGTGTGTAGGGGATGTGATCACCACAATACATTGCGCTTTATTATTGGGCTCAAACGCTAGGCCAGGAATCACGTTATGATTCTGTATTTGAACATCGTGGTTTTTTGTAAGAACTCTATGTTTACCACTCTACCACTGTTTCAAGGCTCACTTAACTTACTGTCTCCACCCTATCATTATAAATAGTCCTTATGAGTAAATAGATATGATTGGTCTCACATAAGGGTCTTGAGCACTCAATTACTAATATCTGTATAAAATCTTGCTTTATTATAAGAAGCGAAGTTAAAAACGCCGCTAAAGTCCAAATTGATTTCTTGTTTCATTGTTTCGTGGACAACTATACTTAAACTGTGTGTATCTACCTGATTGGAGCTTCATTCTTGATGTTGTTATTGGCCTCCTTCGGTCAATGTCAACCATCGATGTACATCACAATCGCATGATGGTTTCATGATTTACAACTTTTTGAATGACTAAACAGTCCGATTCGGGAGGAACAAACTCTCCCGGAGCGATGACAAGGATAATCAGAACTCGGTTGTAGGGCGTCAGTTGCACCCCGGAGGCGTGATCTGCGTTCAGCAGCAAAGAGTTGTATCTGCTTCTTCCCAGGTTGCAGACGACGTTTTACACAATGCCTCCAATATGAGCGGTTCAGAGCTAGTTCTCCCCAACTCGTCGGGTCAATGCCAAGAGTTTTCATATGTCATTTACCTCAATCTTGCCATCTAATAAAACAAGTCATTTTATAGAATTTCTACACAAAGAGAAGTCACGGAGAATGGCTTCACTTCACTATAATGTAAATTTGAAGGTCTTTACATGTATACCATTGTTGGATACGCTTGGTATGACCAACCTGTTTAATCACATGAGACCAAACACATGTTTAAATTGAATCAAGATGATAAATTTGAGCGAAAAGTGCAGAACGGTTATGCACGAAAGACAACACTACCACTGCTCAGATCGGCCAATAAGCCAAGATCCAATCAGAGTCAATATTTAGA